>JAEIFG010000706.1:0-312500 GCA_018901795.1 Drosophila sp. st01m | reverse complement strand
TAAGACTATACCATCCAACATTTTCAAATAAGCTGTATATAGTCGCCTTTCGCAACCTTCTGGTTGCTTTCGTCACTTGCTAAGTTTTTCAAATTTATAATAATAAAAGAATTTAATTTCTGCTTTTGTAGACTTTGTAGATCCGGATATAAATATAAAATTATTAATAACAACATTTTAAGATGAGAAACCCTAAATTGTTGTCTGCATATTTTTGCATATCCAGATAAAATTTGAAAAAAACAGATTGATAATTAATTCGTGGAGCATCCAATTTTTTGAGTATTTCAGTAATTTACTAATCAGCACAAAGGGCTTTCTGTATAAAGATTGAAAATGTAACATCTTTCGAGTACATGCTAATAAAATTCATATATATATGCATTTTTTGTAAGTGTGTCTGTGTGTAAATATATATTCTATAGCTGTCTGTTGGGGATTTGAGGAAATGGATGAAAGAAGAGCGGAGGAGAGCCGTCTATAGAGGCACAGTTAAACCCAGTTACAGTTTCAAACACACATTCCGCCCACATACACACAGACAGAGTTTGAGCCAGGGCTTACACAGACACATATACAAAGACAGGGCCAACATAAATACATATTTATTGTTGGTACAAGCAATTTAGCGAAAAGAAATCCAAATTATATCATAACTTTGTGTAGTGCGCCATCTGGGGTTTAGTTGCCGTCGTCGTCATCGTCGGAATCGCCGCCTACGCCTACAACAATGGGGAGCCATGCCACTTGCCACATGCCACATGCCCCAAGAAGCAAGGCAAAGCACAGTGGGAAAGCGCTTGGATTAACCTTTATTTTGTAAAGATCGAAAACAGGTCAGCAAATAATACATTGAGTTTTTCCAAATCTAATCTAAATAATATTGAAAGTAAATGTCTCGATTAGATACAAAACAAAATAAACAAAATACAAAACTGATAAAAATAATTTAAAAAAATTTATTTCAACATTGCATAATTCTAAATGATTGAAACTAAAATTTAGAAACCAAAAGCACCCTTACATACTCTAAAAAAAAAAATATTATACTAAATCAAAATGAAATATTAAAAATTAGTTTAAAAGTTTCAAGATATGCTATATCGACAAAATGTACAGTAAATGAGGTAGATTTAATTTTATTAAATGTTGTTGCAGCTGCAGATGATAATAAAATAATGATAATAAATTAATATAATGAAATAAAAATAATATATATAAATAATAATATAATAATCACAGTTTGCAGTGTTTGGAAAGTGTACGGATAAATTGTGAGTGATTGAACTTACGGAATAAATGGAGAGGGATACAATTCGACTTATAGCAGTTGAAAATCGTTTCCCAAAAAACAGAATTTCAATTTTTCTTCGTATTTAAAACACATAGAAAAAAATTGAGACGGATAATAACTTTATTACATTGGAGGATATTAATTTATAACTAGCTAATCTAGTGATTTCCCCACTGTGCAGCGGCAGAGATGCGACGAGGTGCGTTGTGGCAATAATTCTATGCTGCCTTTGTCACTGCCACTGCCACCGACATAGCCATGTTAAAGATGTTGCCACACATATTTTTGTGCCGTTTTCTGTTTCTGTTTCAGTTTCAGTTGCTGTTTTGTTTTGGCATTTTTTTTTTAGCTCTCGTGTTCCTTTGGCGCTTTTTTATATCGCCTGCCTCGCATCATCCCTCCCCTAACCCCCTCGCGCGCTCAAAGCGCTGCGCGTAACAATGAAAACAATTACAACAACAATTGCGAATAAGCATGCAAAACGCAAAGTAGAAGATGAAGTAGCCAAACTAAGAGAGAGGGAGCGGAATGGAGTGGGCGAAAGACAGAGAGAGCATTGGTAGCTAGACAGAGCGGCAAAGAGAGAGAACAAGAGAGGGAGATATAGAGAGTGTGAAAGAGAAAGCATAAGCTTGAGTCAGAGATGGAGATGGAGCCCACAGTCGCAGTCAAAAGCAGCTGCGGCATGCAACACGCGGTGGGTGGTTCGTGGCTGATGCAGGGGGGTGGGGTGGCAGGCGCTGCCGAAATAGAAGGAGAAAACTAAAACGATTCCTATACTCGGCACAATGAGCATTTGATACCCTTCAGTTATCTCCAGAAACATAACTGTTTACACTAAGCCCGAAGTTTCGACTGTTATGACATTTTGACATGAGATATTGTTTGCAAACCTTATCCATCACCCTCAAAACCTGATAGACCGGGATTTCACTTAAATTCTTCCAAATAAAAAACTTTATATTAGCTCATAATCATTTCTATTTCCATAATAGCATATAATTTTTGCATTTTTCAATGTTAATGACTAGCTTAAGTTGCCCAAAAGGGTAATAGTACGCTAGTCCAATTAAGAAATTTCGTTAAATAAAAAAAATGTCTACCACAATACTAAAATTGTATTCGACCAGTATATTTAAGATATCTTAGAAAACAATATAGCTCCTCATACGAAATCTTATTTCTGGATCGCAGCTATATGAAATAGAGACCGATTTGAAGTCTCTTATAAATATTTTAAAGAACAATAAAGTCTATCATACTAGGACTTCGTCTTGACGATTGTTCACATGTTGACTATATCTTATGGTAAGGCGACTTAAACCCAAATCAATGAGAATGTATAAGATAATGACAAATGTATGTTCCGTGAGTTCGGTACAGATATCTTAAAACTCAAACAAGTTTATTCTGCTTATCCATTATGTTAAAGATGAAATTACAAAATAAAGTAAAAAATACATATAGTCAGACTAAGAATTCATGAAAACAATTTAGCCATAGGTTTGATTAATAATAATAACAATGTAAGAGCACTTAAACGAATTCACGTCCTCAATCGCCCTCCTAAATAGATAAAAAGTATTAAAACATGTGACACATAGAATATGTAGTCGGGCTTAATAAACATCATGCCTCTGTTCATTTAATGTTAATTATAAAATTTACTTGTCAGATTAAGACAGATTGTAAATAAAATGAAAAAAATGCGTTAGTGCGCACATTATAATACCCTTCGCAAGGGTATCAAAATGAGAATGAGACTGAGAATGAGAATGAAATGTTTTCTAATAAATTTTGCTTTATGTGCGCGGAGCGGCGCGGCACACAAACACAACGAGGCAAAGAAGGAAGGACGATGGGAGTAGAAAAGGGAATAAATAAAAATAAAGTTTTATATTCATGTACCGCACACACACACACACACACACACACACACACACACACACACAAAAAACATGCCGTGAGGGCCGCAACACTTGCCACCCAATTGCCATTAATATGGCGGCTGACTAACATTCATCTGTATGTGTGAGTGTATGTGTATGTGTGTGTGTGAGTGTGCGCGTCTCTAATGCCAACTTGCAATTTATTTTAACTTTGCCGCGAACTTTAGACCAACCCCCTCCCCACACCTCCCTCCTCACCACAAATTCAAAAAAAAAATTTGAAAGCAGCTGAAAACAAAGGAAGGAAAAAACTTTTTCGCCATTTTGTTTCTTTTCTTTACTATTTCAGCTACATTTCAATTTTTGTCGTTTTTTTCCACTTTTTTTTCTGCTTCTGCGTCTCTTTTCTACTGTTTTTATCTCTTCGCTTCTCTACTCTTCTGTTTTGTTTAATTTTAGAACGCATTTTGCGTGAGCCGACAAAAGACAAAAGCTAAAAGGATATTTCTGTAATTTGAATCATTATAATTTTTGTACTTCTTATTACAATCGATTTGGATTGCAATCGTAAATAATTTCGACATTGTATTACATCTTCCTAATTGTTTAAGCTTAGTGCTCCTATTGCTAATTACAGGTTTATAAATAACAGTAGTTGTATTATAAATACCCGATAATCAGTTTTATATATGACATCAAAAGTCGCAGTTTAAAAAATAAGTTGGTTGGATTCTCCGTCATGCTTATAAAGAATATAAAGTAAATATTTTTAGAATAGTTTTGTTTGAGATTTCGTACTATTAACAATCATTAATCTATACACATTACCAAATTCTCGACAGATATATTCTATATACAAGCAACATATTAATTAATAATAACAAACATACAAATACTAAACAAATACACTCACAAAACAATTTGACTCTACCCAAATTACGAAGTTGTTATGTGCAATAGAAAAAAACCTTGCTGCCGTGCTAGATATGTATGGTATATTGTTTTTATTTAAGTACAACATTTGGTAATTTGGTAAAAACTATTGTTCAAGTCACGTCCACAAAGAAATGCAAAGAAATGGGCCCCATCAAGTTTCGCTCGTCTCCAGTTTGAATTCCTTGTCTAGATTCCCATATTATATTACAAGATTTATCACATCTTGCTTGGGACGAATGGCATCGTAAATGGAATACGGAATACGGAGTATGGAATATGGAATATGGAATTGAGAGCTCTAGCCCATTGTTTTATGGGTAGTTGCAGCGCATTATATAATTTTCATATTAGCAGCAATAAAATGACTTTCCGTGAGGAGTTGATGGGGATGGGAGAAAGAAAGGATAGGGGAAGAAGCGAGCACAAAGGAAAATAACAAAAATCGAAGCGCGTGCACAGGTCAATAAAGTTTGCTGCTGTCGGTGTGTGAATGTGTGTGTATCTGTGTGTGTGCGAGCCGTTGTGCATCTTCCTAATCAACCCTTTTACGAACCCTAAAAACGAAGTATAAAAATTGTATAAGCAACAACAGCAGCAACAACTATAACAGCGTATAACAATAAAATGTAAAATTAGAAGCTGCGGCAACCCGTTAGGGGCAGGTTTCATGGCCTTAGCCCTCTTCCCTCACCCCCAGCACAAGGACAACAACTCGCGTCCAACCTCAATTACAACAAATAATGTGAAAGCTGCAGTCGATATGCTCGACCTTTAGATGCCCAGTACCAATATCTTCGCAGTCAATCACAATAAATAAAATAAAAATTTTATAACAAGTTGAAAAAAAGTAAATATTATTATTTTAATTACTTAAATGAATTTTATTTTAATAAAAATTCCTTTATTTTAGTAGTCATTATCATTCTACAATTCTATAATCATAAATAAAATAAATGCTTCATAACAAGCAGAAATAAGTTGAAGAAAGTAAATATTAATATTTCAATTACTCAAATGAATTTCATTATAATAAAAAATTCCTTAATTTTGGTAATCACTATTATTCTACAACAATTTCGATTGTGTCTACTTACACGGTCGATCCGACACTGTCCCAAACCGATAAGTTTGTAATGTTTTTCGGGTACTGGGCTCACAACTACAACTACAACTAAGTGTTTAAGCCGAAGTAAGGGAAAGTGAACCGAACCTGAGCATCGAACATCGATGAGGTAAAGAACAATAACTGTAGCACAATATTAGGCGGACTGAGGGTCATCTCAGATAAACGTCTCTGTGTGTGTGTGTGTGTGTGTGTGCGTGTGTGTGTATCTGTGAGACCTTAAAAAAACTACTTTAGGCGCATGATCAGCGGTACTTTTGGTACTTTCGTCTTGCCACAAAACTTCATTTGCCGCATTTAGAGACACAAACACACAGAGAGAGAGAGAGAGACACATGGCCACAGCGGGAGATGCTTCCGCGGCATCATTAAGGGTAGTTTTCAACATCGTAAAAATATAGAGAAATAAAATTTAAAAAAACAACAACAACAATATAAACAGAAGCAACAATAAGAACAACCATAACAAGGTCGGAAAACAACGAAGACGATGAAAGCAAAGCAAGAGTAACAAATGAATAAAGACGACTACGAAACACACTTGAAAAAAACGAGAAATAAATGAATCAGTTTAACAAGATTATTTATTTATTAAAACATCAAGTAAAATTTAAGCAAATCTAAATTTAAAGGAATTATTAATACGAATAAGTAATACGAGTTAGTAATACGAATTTAAAGTCATACAAAAAACTTGAAAAAAACAGGATAAAAAAAAATAAATGAATCAATCTAACTAGATAATTTATTTATTAAAATTTTAAGTAAAATTTAAACAAATCTAGATTTAAAGGAAACCACATTAATATTTAAATACGAATTTAAGGTCATTAAAAAAACTAGCAGTTAACCAGCTTCAATATTAAAACCAAAACTCAGTCTAAACATTCACTCAGCTGACCTCCCCCTGCCGTCCTCCCTCCTCCCTCCAGCCATCATCCCCTTCTACGTCTACCTCTACCTCTACCTCTACCTCTTCCTTCTGCTCGGTAACACCCTTGAAATCAATGAAAGGCATTCGGACCGTGACTGAGGCAGCAACTGAGTTCCAGGAGTTCCCCAGCTTAAAATAAAACCGAGAACGAAGTCGAGACGCCAAAAACGAACAAGAAAGTGAGCAGGAGCAGGAGACGGAGATTTGTACTGAGACAGAAAAGGAATCTGTAGCGAAACGATACCGTTAATAGTTAAACAAGTGCCCCTCTTCTACCCCTAACCCAACATCTCCTCTATCGACCCAATCGAACCCTTAAGAAAATCGTTCGTAGTTTTGTGCATAGTTTGAGACATTGAAATCAAAGCATACTACTGAACGCTGTATTTGGAGGCCCCAAAATCCACTCTTTATACCCGTTTACCACCCCAAGAGAAGTCTAACCCTTGCGAGTCTATATAAGACAATTTTTGGCACATCCTTGTCTCCTTCTCTACTCTTAAACTCGTATCTCATGCTTATCTTTACTCTAGCACAGTGGTCATTGTATTAATATTGCTTAGATTAATTTTAAATAACTATAAATAAAATTAATTTATATCCTAATATAGCATAAATGAACAGGGATTGTACAATATTGATTTTTCGAATTTCGACGCTGAAATAAAATATATTTTATTTTTACTTATTTATTATTTTATTTAATTTAAAAACAAAATTAATTGTTTTGTATATTTTTAACAAAATAACTCATTTTAGTACAAATTAATTTCAATTTTTAAATTATTTCAATATATTTGCAAATTTCAAATTTAATTGCAAATTTATTAATCTAATTTCATAGTCTTATTCAAGGTATCTAAAATTTGGTTATATCCGAGTATAACAAAAATGAACAGAGATTGTAAAATATTGAATTTTCGAATTTCGAAAATTTAATTGCAAATTTTTTAATCTAATTTAATAGTCTTATTTAAGGTATTTATCTTTATTTTCTTTTTGCAATTGATTATGGCCGTATGTGAATCAATAAATACATACAATTAGTTGTCTTTGAAATCGATTGCATAAACTTAATTGTACGTCAAAAAATCGATTTAATGAAGTTGAAAATCGCTTCCGCAAAGTCGATGATTGCTTTTTAGATGTGCTTTTACATCATCATAAAAATTGCGAACAATATATTAACAAAACACCACTGTTCGTTGTAGTCTTTCTAGTTTTAGACCTCGTTCTAATTCCCGTTCTTAGTCGCTTCGGTGAATTTGACGTCGACTTCTAAGTTCAGCATCTCCAATTTGTTCCCTTCCCTTTTCCATTCGCTGCTCTATCCACTCACTCTCCTTTTTCCTTTTCCTCTAACAGCCATTAAGTTTTCTCGTTGTAATAAAAAATTTTCCTTTTCTGCCGCGTGTTTGTGTATGTGTGTGTGTGCGCGTGTACCTTTGTATATGTGTAGATACTAAATTTTCTAGTTCGCTTTTTTTTATATATTTCTCTTTATGCTTCTGCTTTTGCTTTCGCCTCTGCTTGGCATTAGTGTTTATTTTTTTGAAAAGAAGATTTATGTAAAACGTTCGGGGAGCAACTGGAGCAGCGCTGCCGGCGTCAGCAGCGACAGCGACGGTGGCAGTGGCAGCGCCAGCGACGTTGACTGCGCTGGCAAAATAGTCGCAGATGCTGTTGCTGTAAGTTTTGCGGAGTCAAAATACAAAACTGCCGAAGCTCAACTTGCTACACGCCACCACTTCCAACTTTTTCCTTCCCTTATCGGCTACCTCAACGATGTCCTCCCCCATCTTACCATCTCAAACTTGCTGCCACAAGATGGAACAGAAATTAGGCATGAGGCATGCGGCATTTATTTAATTTTTAGTTATTTTTTTATTTCATTTACTTATGACACTAGTCACAACATTTAAAAAAATTGTATTTACTTTATTGGGACAAAATAAAAATTCACCATATTCAATTCAATTAACAATATTTTGTGAGTTTAATATTATGGTATTAAGAGTTTAGGCTAATTTAATAATCCTTTTCTGCTTTGATATTAATATTAATAATTACAACATTTCCAACAAAATGGCACTTATACTTGGGGAGAATAAATTCACCATATGCTTTTCATTTTGATAACTAACTAATGCCCACTATTCCCCCTTGTGATTTTTTTTTTTTTTTATTATTGATTTCAATTTTTAATCTGACAGTAAGTAACATTTATAATCAATATTAAATGAACATAGGCAGTAGATATTCATTAGGCCTTCTACATATTTTATTTATCACATGTCTTAATACTTTTTATCTATCCTCATCGAGCACTTGAATTCGTTTAAGTCTTCTTACTTCGTACATAGTTTTTATTATTAATCAAACATATGACTAAATTGTTTTCATGAGTTCTTTGTCTATCTACATATTATTTCCTATATTTTGTAATTTCATCTTAAACATAAGGGATTCCTAAGATATAAAATTGTGCATTAATAATTTTTATATTTTTGATTCTTTGAATTTTTGATAAATTATAACTTTAAGTCCTGTAATTAGTATAAAGCAACACCTTAAACTTGATGTTAAGAGCTTTAATTTTCTCGTTGAACCGATACGAACCGGTTACCAAGCTATCTGTCTCTCTCTCTCTCCAAAATTATTTAACTTTCTTTCAGTTTGTTATTTTTGGTATTGTGGTTTGGAGTATGGCCTTGACTCGAAGGTTCATTGCACATTGCATTGCATGCAGTTATTGTTGTCATTGTTGTTATTGTTCTTGTTGACAAACAATGTCGATTTTCGCAAGTGTCAAAAATATAGAGACTATAGAAAAAGGCCTGTGCAAAGATGGACGTAAAATGCCAAAAAAAAAAAAAAAAAAAAAAAAAAAGAAGGAGAAGGAGAACAAGAAAAAGAACAAAAAGCTAAAGCTAAGCTAAGAGAAGAAACCGGCACACATTAAATATTTGCACAACAACAACAACACACACATTTATGCCATTGTTTGTAGCCATGTTATAGATGAAGCTCGCTTAGTTTATTGATTATTGGATCAGCTGTTCTCGGAAGAATTGTGAAGAATTAAAAATTGTTGTTGCTGCCTCATAGTAGTCGCATGTTCCACGTGCCACATGCGACTGCAAAAACAAAAAACAAAAACAATAAAAAGCTCGAAATAAAAAACTTTTATTTAGTCCATTCTGTGTCTCAAATATGTGCAACACTAATAACGGTAGCAACAACAACAACACATCGAAAAATGCCACAAAACGTGCTTCTAAGTTATTTTTCATTATTCCTCTCCGTCGAGAGAGAAAGTAGAAGAAGTAGATAAAGAGAGAGTGAGAAAAATAGAGAGTACACAAGTCACGTTAAGGCCGAAACAAAATATGCTTGACTGCTAGACGCCCAGTAGTCAGTTAATTCGACTACCATTGCACACAAGTTTAATAAAGAAAACAGCACAGAAATATAATTTAAAAAAATGCCATGAAATATGTCAAGTAACTTTGCTAAAGAAAATTTACAAAAATTATAACGTCTTACAAGTTAAGTACCATAGAACTCTTTCTAAATAATAAATGTATATTAAACCTTGATTTTAGCTCAAAAGTAATATTGCAGTTGGACTTCTAGTCCCTGATTTTGTAAAAATCTTAATATCCCAATTATTTACTAAGCAATCAAAGTGATATTTTCAGAAAATTAATTAACAAATAAATACATCAAAATAGGACAAGCAACTAAAATATTCTAGATAACATAAAATGCAATCAAAAAAATGTGATTTCTGAAAACAGAAACAAAAACATTCTTATAAAAACAGAAAAAAATGAATTAAAAAGAATAAAAATCATGCAATTTTACGCAATGTTTTCAGATTTTATATGAAATTAAATCGAAGTATAAAAGTATAAAACATTTTCGGTGTTAAATTTCAAAGTTACAGCTTCAATGTTGCATTTGTTATTCGAGTTTTCTGAATGCAGGAATGTCATCAAACATGGTTGCCTTAAAGTCTGTGAAACTTTGGTTTTACCTAAGCATAAAGAGAGAATATATCAAAAATGTATATGCCTTTATACCTGTTTAGGTACTGGGCTTAAAATAGAGAAAGAGTGGGAGTGATAAGGGGAAGAAAAGACACTCCATTCCACCGCGTACAGTCTTATTCTTAGTCGCCTTACACTCAACACTCACATACACACACATACACACACAAACACACATACGTAGAAAGCACAACAAAGGAACGGCGAGTAGTTAGCTAACGGCAGCGGTAACGGGAAAGGCAGACATTTTAAGATTTATTTCGGTGATTATTTCTAAGTTTTTCTGCGCTCTGCTATTCGCCGGGTCCAGAACCAAATCTGGAGTCGGGGTCGGAGTCGGAGTCGGAGTTGAAGTCGAATTCGGGCAAGAATAAGAAAAGGTAGCGAAAACTTATGTAATCGTGTAGAGCACGTACCACCGTCACAATGGAAGCCCTAATGGCTTAGACTAACCTGCTCTCCCTTATCTTGTTTCTATGAGCAAAGATAACTTACACGCCACGTGGTCCTGTGTTTCCATCCTTCCCGATTTCCAGATTTTTATATTATCATCTTTCTAGTTATATGTGTACTCTTAAAATTTCTATTGTATTTATTGCACTTTTAGATGTATTACTTTCATAGTATTTTTTACTTTTAATTCAAGGAATTTATTTATTAGTTGATTGTTAGTTAACCTTCATTCAACATTGAAGAGGATAATTTATTTTTTGATTGTTATATTATTATCATCTTCTAGTTACTTTTGTACTCTTGAAATTTCTATTGTATTTATTGCACTTTAAGATTTATTACTTTCCTAGTATTATTTATTATTTATTTATTATTATTATTATTTATTTATTTATTAGTTTATTATTAATTCCATCGATTCCGATTTCCAGATAATTATATTATCATTTTTCTAGTTATATTTGTACTCTTAAAATTTCTATCGCTTTTTTATATGTATTACTTTCTTAGTATTTTCAAACTATTATTTTACAGAATTAATTTATTAGTTTATTATTAGTTTTCATCCATCCCGATTATTATATTATCATTATAGTTATATTCGTACTCATACAATTTGTATTGTATTATTATATTAATATAATATTATTATTATTATATTATCATATTTCTAGTTATATTTCTATTTTATTTATTGCACTTTTAGATTTATTTCTTTCTTAGTTTTCCTTAAACTAATGTTTCACGGAATTTATTTAATAGTTTATTATTAGTTAACCTTTATTTAATATTGATAATTGACAGGATAATTTTCGACTGTTTAATAATAAGGGTGTTACTCCTGTATTTTGTTCCATCTTAATTCTATTTCCTATTTAAGAACTGCAGTCACCAACTTACAATTGCTTAACAGGTGAACCGAAAGAGCTGGGCGAAGGAGGAGGGGGGGGGGAGGTAGGGAAAATCAGAAATACCAATGGACATCCAAACGAATCAGCTCAGCATAAAAAATGTATCTAATGCTTTGCTTCTTTCTTTACTTCCATTTAGAGCTTTTTATATTTGTTTTCTTTTTTTGCCATTGTTGCTTCTCACATTGAATTCATTCCTCTTCCTCCTCCTCCTCCTTCTCGTCGTCGTTTCATCGTTTGTTTCTAAGCACAATACTATTTTCTTATTTGCTCTTGTTGTTGTTGTTGTTGTTATTATTATTATTGTTGTTCTTGCTGTTGTTGTTGTTACATTTAAAATGTTTTATTTGGCCATTTGTATGTTTTATGGGACTCGTCGTTACCGTTACTGTTACCTTCCATTTCCTTCCCTGTTTCTTCTTATTTCATTTCCTCCAGTTTTTCGACATTTCTTCCCCAACATCTATAGCTGTGTGTCCTTATGAGAAGTTAAAATATAGTAACTATATACTAAATATATACTCTTATTGAGAACACGTCTCTTTGATAAATGAATTGAGCTGGATAATTATAAATTAGCATGACATATTATTTATTTGTAAAAATACATCTCGCTCGCAGTGTTTCTAACTAATCAATTGCAAAATCTTTAATGTCTCCAAATTCTTCTTTTTTAACACTTCCAGATAATTTCCCCTAACTTCATATAATTGCCAATCTGCAAAAAAACGTAAGTAATATTTTACTCATTTCCTTTCTTTAAATGCAAATTAATATCTAAATGAATTTTGGTCAATATATTAAAATAATGAGATATAAGGTCAAAGCTTTAAGTTAATACCTAACATAAAATGTTTTAACTAATCTTCAAAAATAGGAATGAAATGTTATGCGATTTAGAATGATTAATTGTAGTTATCTAAACATTTTCTGTAATTTCTATAGTATTCTTGAAAAAAGTTATTAACAAATGAAAACATTAAAATAAGAAAAGCAACTAAAATATTCTGGATAACATAAAATGTTTTTTATGAAATCAAAAATAAATGTGATTTCTGAACATAGAAAAAAAAATTTCTTATAAAAACAGAAAAAAAAGATAAATTAAAAAGAATAATATTCATAAAATTGTACGACAATGTTTTGAGATTTTAAATAAAATGAAATTAAATATTAAGGTTGAATCCGAAAATTAATGAAACTTATATAACAATGGAGAGTAAACTGTTAAAATATAAAATTTTATAAAAATAGATGAAATTAATAAATATAATAAAAAAACGAAAAAGATGAAAAGAAGAATTATAAAGATGGAAGAAGAAGAATTATCACCCACTCCAACCGCGACCCTATTATTCCATTGCGTTCGCGTAATTTCGCTTCTTACTTGGCTTAAGCTTTTTACTCACACACATACACAGACAGACAGGGGGAATCGAAATTAAAAGTAATAATAAGTATGTTATGTATTTTAGGAGCTGGGGGTGGTGGAGTGTATTCTCAGCTTTCTCCAGCTCTTTTTACCGTCTTTCCCCTTACCTAAATAGTCGCAGAACTTAGACATTGAAATGAGAATTTTTAAATATAAAAGGATGCCATACACTCAGACACACACACACACACATACACACACACACACACACACACACACACACACACACACACACATATACACACACACACACACACACACACATACACACACAAACACTCACACGTACAACTCAGTCTTGTTTTTCCCTTTCCTACGACATTCACTAACAACAACAACAACAACTGAATATTGAAGCCTGTTGGTTGCGCCGTCGACGCCGACGCTGACGTTGACTTTGACGTTGGCATTGGCTGCGCAGCGTCCAGAAGGTAATGCAAAAGAAATATTGCAACCCTCGTCGCAGGGTTGTGTGCGCTTTTTATTTTCTAAACTTACTCAATCTTTTGTTGTTGTTGTTGTTTTTTATATTTTTCTCTCTGGTGCTTGCCTTTGTTTCGTGTGTAGTTAGCGTACCCGTACCCGTACCTTATTCCATACCCTTACCCTTATCCTTTCCCCTTTCCCCCCATCCCTTGCCGGTATGAGTTTCATCATCTACTTGTTTTCAATTCACAGAAACTCTCAATGTACTCTAAAAATACAAGCAGACAAATAATGTAAAACATAATTTCGATAATTGTGAATATAGTACTGCAATTTTAATAAATTAATTAATAAATTAATAAAAATTTTGCTAAAAACATTATGAATACTTTTTGTCTACCTTAAACTCCTTCCAACTTTGAAATAAAGTTATACTTCAATTTCTCTACTACTCTTCACACACTGTCAAAATAAATCACAACACAACTGGTGTTGAATTTCTCGCAGTGTCTCTTGCTGACAAATAATATGAAACTTAATTTCGAAAATTGTGACTACTTTATCGACACCCTTGTTTTAAAAATTTTTTAAAATTGTACTAGAAATATTAAATATTCTTGTCTACCTTATGCTCTTTCCAATTTAGAAATAAAAGTTAAGCTTCAATTTCTACTAGTCTTTTCAAAAGCTGTTAAAATAAATCAAAACATAACTGCTGTTGAATTTCTCGCAGTGTCTCTTGCTGTCTGTTTGCTTTTCTTGTTGTCGTTGTCATTTCGTCTAAAAAGCACCTTTTCCCCTTCAATTTCGCTTATCCGCCAGCCTCTTTTTTATAACAGACGACACAACAACTACACCCACAACACACACACACCAACACACACAGAAACACACACACACATTTACATACAGAGAGAGAAACATACAAGCAGCCAGCATAAAACATAATACGAGTATGTATGAGATTCCGTTCTTTTTTTTAACTACGAACACGTAGTTAAAAACGAAAAACGAAAAATTGAGACCTGCAAACGAAGATGAAGATTCTGGCAAAATGCTGTGACGTTTGAGAGAGAGGGGGTGTATCAGGAGCTGGTAAGGGGGTGGTGATGGGGGGTGTTACCTAGAAGAAACGCGACTGCGGCCGCAGTCAACGCGTCGCGACGCGACGCCAGCGTCAAAAAGATGTAAGTACAAAAAAATTAAAAAAATACAACTACAACGCACGATAACTCTGCCCGCGTCTCTGTCAGCGTCGCTGCCCGCGTCGCAGTCCCAGCTGGCGCTGCTTCAACCAAGTCACAAGTACACAGACACAGATATAGACACGCACTGTCGCACACACACACACACACACACGCATATAAACCACCCTTGAAAAAATTTCGCGCAGCAAAATCTAAAGCAATCGGTGGGTGGGAGGATAGGGAAAGGGAGCCAAGTTAAAAGTATAGCAAGAAATGGTGAAATAAAAACCTTGTTTCCGCGCAAGTTACAGCAGCTACCCCTTCCCCCTTCTACTACTCCCCCGCACCTCGCCATCACCCTCACTCTCACACTCCTTTACAGCTGACTAAAAAGCTAAGCACACATACACCTACTATTTTGGGGGAGGGAACATTGGGAATATTCGCTTCCACCTTGAAGCCAAAAAAAAACGATATTTGCTAGCAATAAAAATAGTAATAAGTAATTTTAGGGATACTAAAATCTGCAAAATATAGACATTAATTACTGAATAAAGGAAAAAGAAACATTTCTTTATTGAACAGCAGAATTATATAAAATATAACCCGTTTTCTAAGGCGGTGTCCCGAAAATAGTATAATATTTGATATTCAATATTTAACATACAATTCTTTTTCAACACTTAATTTAAAAAAAAACATAATATATTAATTTTAGTCAAAAATCATCAAATTTCTGTTATTACATTTTATTTTGAATTTAAAAATAAACATTAATGGAAAGTGTTAATATTTTGTTATAGGAAAAGTCTCAATGTACACTTTTTTGCATTTTCAGTTGCGTTTAAGAATTGCAAAATTGTATTTAATTTAAACTATAAAATAAAAACTATTTTTTTTTTAACTATTTAGTGAGAAAATAATTTTTATTTAGATATTTATATCTGAAAAATTATAAACGTTACGGTGCTTGCTTACAACGAGCAACACCCACACACACACACAAATACATTTACAATAGCAATACGCGAATCGACGAACTTGTTTCGTCTGTCGACATTGCCGAGTTAGAAAGAGATGAGCATTAGAAGCAGCAACAGCATCAGCAACAACAACAACACAAGAGGTAGGGAATGTATGCGTGTGTGTGTGTGTGCGTGTTAAGGATATAGGCTTTGGCAGGGGGAAGGGGGCAAGAGAAGAGTCGTAACAACTGCGCCGCGTAACGAGAACTTTTCATTTTATGTAATTTCAGCTCGTTTTTTCCGGCGCAATTCTTTGCTTCGCTTTCTTTACTTTTTTTATGTGCTTTGCTCTTTTTTCTATAACATTCGAATTTTTAAGTGAGTGTCGTCGTCGTTGACGTTGACGTCGACGTCAACGTTGACGTCGCTGCTGCTGAAGCGACTGCTGTTGCTGCTTCTTTCTTGCTTACCCCATTTTGTTGCCCCTCGCGAGCGGCAAAGCTTTTTTGCCTAAGTAAGACATTCCATCCTGTCCGTCGCACAGTGGACAAATTTAGAATTTTGCTGCAGAAACAGTCAAGATTTGACTAATTTGAATGTAGCATTTTATCCCACTGTACGCAGCTACTGCTGCTGCTGGCAGCGCTGCCTCATCGGCAGTTTTTGTGTGTGTTGAAATTACGAAAGCGACATTAATTTTTTAGAATTGCGCGTACGCGTGGAAAGAGGAAAGTGGAAAAGCAGTTAGTCGGCTGCGGGGGCGGATTTTTGATGGGCAAGAGAGCGTTGTGGAGGGGGAGAAGAGGAGGAGAAGGGGAAAGGTAACGACAGAGGCAACAGCAGCGCAGCTTGTCAAACTTTCACTGCGGGTTAGAGACTGAAAGCTGCAATGGGGAGTAAAAACGGGAGGGGCAGTGGAAATGGAAAGGATGGGAAGAAAGGGGAAGGGAGAATGCTGAGCTTGTAATGGGTAGTAAACGCGCATGTATGTAGTTATATTATTTTTTACGAGCGCGATACGTTGTGTAAAGTAGCGTTTGTTGCCACAGTCAACACCCATTGTTTCTCCCTCTCCCCTCCTCGGTTACATTTCCATCCACCTGTGCATATAATTTTCCTTTTTTTTATTATCTCTAGCTTCAGCAGAAGCCGCTGTAAGTATTCAGTTTTTACAAAGGCTTGGGTCAAGTTTGGTTAAGAAGTTTATGAGGAGCCCTTACTTTTTACCTGTCTATTATTATAATGCTATTGTAGCAACAAATCGAAAAAGGCACCTAGCAATTTAAAAGTAGGATATCACTGCTATTTAAAAAAAAAAAACCACATAACAGAACCCCTATTTAAGAGTTGACAATTCCAACAATAAGATGCTACGTTAAGATTGTCAATATAATTTAATAATAATACTAGTATAACTTTTATTGGACAATACTAAAAACTGAAAAAAAATAATATGCATATATATATACATATATATATTATATATATTACAATAAATGTAATAAAACTTTCAAATTTATTGATAATGCAGCATTCGTTTTATCGATTTTATAACATAGATGGTTGAGTAGTTTTTACTATAATTCAACTCATGACATCCATGAATTTAATTTAATCTATGAATTTCCTACATATAAAACGAAAGAGGCGAATGGAGAGTAAGAAGAAGAGAGAGTCTGACTGCGACAATCAAAGCGTTCGTTTTTTTAATAATAACGAAAAATATTTGACGTCACATTGAAATTATAATAGCTACCTTTTTTCGCGGCAATATTTCGACACAAATACATACGCATAGCGTATATAGCAGGACCGACAAAATTTATATTTGCCAATGTAATGGTTTTTTATTGAAAGATTGGAGGCAAAAAAAAAAGTGAAAAAAATATTTGTATATAAAAAACTGGAAAAACGAATTTGGGGTTGGCAAATTTATTGATGAAGCGAAAAAACGCAGCCAAATGAAATGTTAATTTAACTCACACATATGCAACACACACACATACATACGTCTGTAGATATGGACAATCTATCTGTGGCAGCTGACACTGCCAACCAACAACAAACAATGCAAATCAGAATGACTGACCGATCCCCTAGGTCTAGGCCTAGGCTCAAAACCCCATTCCCCATTTCCCATCTCCCATTTGCCAAACATTCATCCACCATCTGGAAAAATGCACATCATGCCACTCTATCACATTGCCACATCGTCATAACCATAACATGGCTCTACATCACAAAACAAAATCGAGCTCAAAAAAAGGTTTGTATAATACAACTGTTTTTCAAATATTGTTGCATACTTTTTGGCGTGTTGTCTGTTAATTCAAAAGGTCCCTTATAATGACATTCTCTAACGTCAATATAATCGTGTGTGACTTTCAATATTATGATAGAGTGTTTGTCCACGCACATACACACACGCACACACACACATACACAAGCAAAGGAAGGAGAATTGCAAGTAAGGGAGATTCAGACAATGGCACAGCATGTTAGACGCATATTGCAAAATACTTTGTGACTGATTTCAAATATTTAGTCCAGTATTCAGTGGGCTCAAATGCTTATAAGTTTGTGATATTGTCTCCCTCTTTCTCTGCTTATAAACTTTTGGATCTCATTGCCTATTCGAAAAAAAAAACCAAAAATTTTACATCTTCTTATCCAATTTAAAAGCAACAACCCTTGCAAAATGTCCAAACAATATGTGTGATGTCTTACAGATATCCTTCAGAAATTTCTTCTCGATCTGACCGATCGGGATAAACTGAAAAAATATTTGAGATATAGCTATTAATCGATTATTTATTTAACGCTAACAGCAGTCGACCGAAGTTTATATTAATATTATATTTAAAAAAGTTACAATACGCCCGTAATCGGCAAATAGTACATGGATTTTGCGAACATGCATTTTTAATTCGATTTAAATAAATGGCATGGTTCTCTTTGCAATCGAGTCTAACTCTTACTCTTTGGCTCTCTTTCAGTCGCTCCCGCTAAAATTGTGTATGTATGCAAACACATGTATGTAACGTTTTTAAAACACTTAATATACATAGATTATTGTTACTTAAACTACAAGCTTAATTAATAAATGTAATTGCAAGTGAGTCGACAGTTCTATGTGGATATTCAATTTTTGTGTGTTTTTTGAGACAACAACATTGAGATACCATTTTGCAGAAGACAGTGTAGATTAACACAAGTGCTGTGATAAATGTTGCAAGTGAAAATAGGGGGGAAATGTACTGCCAAAAGTCACAGCTCAAACACATACCATATATAAGCTGCTAGTGAAAGAATGAGCTCTTATATGGTATGTATCCAGTTTTACATATGTAAACATTAATTTTTATTATATATTTAAATATATATATGTATGTGTATGTGTGTGTGTGTGCAAGTGTGTACGACCCTCACGACATGCTAAAAATTTGTATAGAAAATTAGTTAAAAATTACTCCGCAGACACGCGCACACACACGTAAGCACAATTTACATGAGCTCCATTTGCCAGTTGTATGTAGTAGTGACGGGGCTTACATATGAGTATACATACACGCACACACCCACACACAGACATAGTCACACACAGTTGGCATTAGTGCGCGGTGTTAGAAATGCGTGGATCCCCTGCCCATTTCCCCCATTCAAGCACACACAAACATATATATGTATATATATATATATATACATATATATATAGGCAGGACTACTTCTACTTTTTTTAAGCACACTCACACACACTTGGAGACCCACAGACAGCGTCGCACATACATGAAAGTTTGTCATAAAGCACCCCATTAAAAAAGAGGCACACAGCGGCAAAGTTATTTGCTGTGTGGCGAGGGAGGGGGAAAGGGATGTGGAATGGAAAAGGGAAGGGCGAATGAGCAGTGCAGAGAGAGGAACCAAGGTGGGGGATGGGTTCCAACTGGGTATTTTTCGCTGGGTACGGGATTGCGAGAAAGGAAGAAGGCAAGCGCTCAAATTAAACATAAATGCGAATTAGAAAAACTTTCCGTTCACGTTATGTGTACAAGTAAAATGAAATGAATTTTCTCCTACCAACAAGAGCAGCTAAAAATATTCCCAAAGTAATTTAGGGAAAATATCCACCTAAACTGAATTGATCCTTCAATGAAGTTATTCATATTTTATGGCTTATACCAAAAAATTAGAAATAAACTTAATATTTTCAAAATAAATCAAATTTATTTATTATTTCGTAATTCTCCTTAATAATATTTTTCTTCAAAACCGGATTAAATTTTTTATGTGATCATAAAAATCAACAAATAGTTAAAAACAAAAAAAAAAACATAAAGATAATAATAATTATTATGTAATAATATTTGTAATTCAGGGAATATGAATTGATCCTTCAATTGATCTAGAAAAAAGTTATCAGCCAAATTATTCATATTAAAAAAAAATAAACTTAATACTTTCTAAATAAATCCAAATGGAAATTTGATTCTTATTTCATAATTTTTCTTTACTTGATCTAACAAAAAATGTTTATTAGCCAACTTTTTCATATTTTATGGCTTATACCAAAAAAAAAAAAAATATATAATATTTTATAAATAAATGCAAATATAAATTGACTTATTATTTCATAATTGCCGTTAAGATTAAAATCGAATTCGAATTTATTTTTTTATTAAAATCCACAAATAGTTAATAACAAAAATATAACATAAAGATAATAATAATAATTATGTAATAATATTTGATATGGCTTAGAGAATGAATTAAATACGATCTTACTCGCACTCTCAAACTTTAAAAGGATCTCCTGTCACTTTGCTTTTCTCTTCTTAGATAGTCACTTTCCATTTGACTCTCTTTCTTTTGGCTATTACTCTTTCTGTAACATTTGTTGCTTATATCTGACGTGCAGTTGTTTTTGGCAATTAACCAAGAGTGGTAGCTGCTGCCGACGTCGACGCTGACGCTCATGCCAACACCCCAACCCCCTCCCCATTTCCAAAAATGCAAAAACGAAAAAAAGTAAAACAAAAAATAAATAAATTAAATGTACACATACGCACAGTTGTTGTTGTTCATGAAAATTGAGGAGGTTGGGATGGAATGGGGTTGGGGTGGCTCATTGGGGTGGCTCATTGTAGTTGGAGTGGGGGTTGATGGGGACTTTGGCGCTAACCGCCGTCAACTGCGTGGTACTTCACATTTTTAAATATTTTTAACTGCTGCGCAGTGTTCAGGGGTGCAAGGGAGGGGTTGAGGGGCTGAGGGGGTTGAGGTGTTCGTATGTTGTGGGGAGTTAGGGTTGATATTCGGTTTTTTGGCGCTCTTCTCTGTTTGGTTAATATTTTGCCTCGGTTTATGGGCTGTGCGTGTGCGTTACTATGTGTGTGTACGTGTGTGTGCGTGTCTGCGTGTGTGCTCACGAGTGCGTTGTGGCTTCACTAGTGTTATTCTGTGTGTATGTGTGTACATATATATACAAATAACAAAAAAACAAAACATACATGCACATAAGTCTGCACACACACACACACACACACACACTCATACATATGCAGATAGGTGTAGGCTTTTCGCTCACAATCTCCTCCCGCTTTCTTCTTATACACCGACAACATGTGCGTAATATATTAACCAAAAACAACGCAATATAAAAATACAAAAATCCGAAAAAAAAAGTTAGGTGGAGCTGTAAAATGAGCGCAGTTCCTGACCCACTCTATCCATCCTATTTACCCTACACCCACCACTGTCGAAAAAAAGTCCTCTGTTCCCATAGATGAATACTATCACATGTATAATTTGAATATGAGTATTAATGAATTTTCAATAGACTCGTTCGTGTGGACTACTATTTTGCCGCAATTTTTTTCATTTATTACGATATTCATAATTAATTATTGAGTAGACACTTACCAATTTCCATTCGTGCTATAAAATAAAACAAACAATTTTGTAAGTTGTCATATATTACTAAATACACAAATGTATTAAAAAGTATAATAAAACAAAATAAAGTAAGGAACAATGAATGAGTAAAGAATTGCAGGCAGAATTTCCAAGTCCCAATGACTCGAATTTATTGTTTGGTAACTAGTGAACACATCCAATGTAAATATAAGATTTTATAAATTATTTGAAATTGTTATTTACATTTAAATTATACTAGTTCTTGATACAATAAATTTCAAGATTGAACGATCTTTATCATTTTTGAGGGCCTAATAGTTGGTAGTACTCTTCCAAAACTGTTTGGCTTTCAGATTTCTATATTCATTTAAAAAAAGTACTACAATTAATTTGAGCTATGTCGTGTACTAAGTCAAACACACCTTATTTAAAAAAAATTGCATTTTTATTGGGACAGAGAAAGAATTTGTGGAAGGTTGTAATGTTGTAATTGCAGGATTTAATTCAACAAACACAAAATCTTTGTGCAGTTTATATTCGAAATCCACTACTTTTTAATTGAATTAAAATTAAGTGGATTTAATTAATTTTTAATTTAATTAAGAAATAGTTGAAAAGTAGAGTTTACAATAAAGTTTAATAAATATATACTTTTAGGTATACACTTTATTATCTGCTCTAATTTATCAGCACTAATATTTTGTTTAGTTGTATTCGTAATAACAAAAAAAATAATAATTTATATTAAAAGACAATTTAAATATATAAATCTCCCCTCTTCCTCATCATAATTTTAGCTTATAAACATAATCGTTGCATCTGCTTTCACATTTTAAAAATAAAAAATTAATTACTTCACTTGTAGGCTACATTTGAAACGACAAAAAAAGTCTCAATGCCACACATGTCACACACACACACACCCACACACACGCGGGAGGGGTGGGGCACACCCCCTGCTTGGAACACGCCCACAACTACATATGCAAAAGCTATTCCTATTGGCTAATTACGAGCTACGAGCTGAAAAATTATACTCAGCGAATAATCTACATATAAGATGTATGTATGTACGCACATCAATGTTTTTGCTTATGAGTATGCGCGCATGTATGCATGTGAGTGTATGTGTGTGGTTATATATATGTGTGTGTGGGTGCGTGGGTGCTTGTGTATGCGTGTAATTTGAAAAAAAACACACTCAAGAGCTGCTGCTGTCTAAGAAAATATGCTGAAAGTTTCCTCGACCCGAAAACGAAGCAAAGTAAAAGTAAAGTAATAAAAGATGTGGCAAGGGCTGTGCCCGACTTAGATATACCCGTCACACAATAAACATACCATATATTAACATAAATATATTAATACTAGAAGGCCCGCTTTGCAGACCCACACTGAAAGTTTCAGAAATATTTATATTAAAAGGTTAATATAAATATTATTAGAGGTAAAATGCATATTTCATTTATCGCGCTTTTTCAACCTAGTGGTGCCATCTGTTGTTAACGGTGCAATTTAAATTAATGTTTTTTATTTTTTCAAATAGCTTGCAGGTGGAATAAAAATTTAAAATACCCATATGAATCTCTTAAAAATTTTTCAGATTTTTTAAAAAATAATTAAGGACATGTACTTCGACCATGGCTGTGATATATCAGTCAGTCAGTCAGTCAGTCAGTCAGTAAGGACAAAGTATTTTATATATATAGATAAATAGATCAAAGGTCCGGCCAACTTCAAACTAATATTGAGACAAATTTTTAATGCTATATTTTATATCTCAAATGGATATAGATGAAATTACAAAATATAGTTAAAAAAATATATTGATAGACTAAGAACTCATGATTAATAATAATAACAATGGAAGAACACTTAAAAAGTATTAAAACATGTGATACATAGAATACATACATACGGCTTAATAAATATCTACTCTCTCTGTTCATTTAATGTTAATTATAAAATTTACTTATTGTCAGATTAAGACTGAATAAAAAAAAATAAAATAAAATAATTCTGAATTAGGTACAATAAATATACCCTTATACACTTTGAAGTTGCGGATATAACAAACTCAAAATCTACCCCGCAATACCACTTAGCAAAGACTTGCAATATATGTGTATAGTATATATAAATGTGTATGTGAGTGTGTGTTTATAAACGAGGTGCCTCCTGGTTGCGAGTGTGAGTGTGTGCCGAGTAAATCAAAATTATGTGCAACCCACACACATGTTGCAACAACAACAACTCGCGCCTCTTTCTTGACTAACAAACTTGTGTGCGTGCGCAGTGTGTGTGTGTGTGTGTAAAGAATTCTGCGACTCTCAATTTTTTTATATATATTTAGCACACAATAACGATAGCAACAACAACAGCAACAACTATAACTACTAGCTAACTACAAGTATTTGCCACATCCCCCTGTCATCTCTTCCTTTTTATTCTCGTTCTCCTTCTCCTTCTCCATTCCCCTTTCCATTCTCATTCCCGTCCTGTTCTCTGATCGGCATGCAGCTAAAATAATTTGTCGCATTTGCCTGCCCGCTGCGTTTTGTCCATGTCCCTTTGTTTCCCTTTCCATTTTCTTCTCCACTTCGATTCACTGCGTGCGCCTTTCTCCGTATCCCCCCTCATCACCCCCTTCACCACCCCTTCATCTGGCATTCTAGTTCATTCTCAGCGGGCTAAAACTACAACGAAGACGTTAACATCTTTAACGTAACGCACAGTGGCGAAAAATGACAATCTTTTAATGATATTCTTCTTGTTCTTTCTATTTCCTTTTCACGTGAGTATGTTCTGCACTCCGCGCTAGTGAAGACTACAATATATGCAGGCAGAATATTTAAATTGATTTATGTATATAAAAAATAATAATGTTAACCAAATTTCAAACTTTTTTTATTAAGTATAATTTATTTCTTAAAATTTATTACTATCCGTCACAAAATTGTATATATAAAATTGTAGAGCATGGAAATATTTTTGTCACGAAACTTTCATCTCGTAGAGTTTTTATTTTTATTTAGCAAATTTCATCGAAAGTACCAAAGAAATTTTCACGTAATATTAAAATTAAATTTCTTTAAAACTTGTTAGATAGATCAATGTATTTTATCAAATGCTTGCAAAAATCACAGAATAATGTGACATTATAAAATGTCATTGAAGCGTCTTCTTTACTTTTTGACACCACTGTACGTTAATTCTGCTACACTGTTGTTTTGGCCTTGCTCTGCCAGACACACAGACACACACTTGCACACACACTTCACTACAGTTCGCAAAAAAATGAAAAGGGAGCAAAAAAAAGAAAAGAAAAAAAACTTGGGCGCACTTGTTGGCATCTCGAAAGTCTCAAAGTCTCAGCAGCTAAGAGAGAAAACTTAAGAGCGAGAGATGAGTGAAAATATATGCTGAGAAGAGACTTTTCATGTAGCATGCTTCCAGGCGAGGCAGAGGCAGTGGCAGTGGCAGAGCCAGAGGCAGCAGCAGCGACAGCGACTGAGGCAGAGGCAGAGACAGCGCACAACTGGTGGGTGCTTTACTTGATGATTATGGCGACGATAATGATGATTGGAATGGTTTTGATGGCGTTGAAAATGAAGATTGCGTGTAGTAGATTTCTTTGTACTGTCCTGACACTGCCCGCCCACTGTATGTGTGTGTGTGTGTGCTTGTTAGTGTGTGTCCTGCTTTTGTGCTATTTTCTGTGTGCGTGCGTGTATGTGTTAAGGTAATGCTTACAACTACACACTATCAACATTTGATTTTATTACACTCATTTGTATGCACATACACATGTTTATTTCACAAATGGCGCCCAACGTGCGTGTGTGAAAGTCTGTGTGTGGCGCCCATCGCGGTCAATTTTGTTGCCCATAACCAGCAAACTAAATAATATAATAAGCATAGATCTCTAAGCAGCAAGTAGTTGCCTTGTCTTCAAACTTTGACCTTCTGCTGCTGCCAGCACCGCTGACGCCGCTGCCGATGTCAACGCCGACGTCGAAATCAACGTCTACGTCAAAGCCATTGCCATTGCCACTGCCATTGCCGTGGCAATGAAGGCCACACGGCGACTTTTGCCGGCTGACTGAGTTAATTTTTTTATTTTCTTTTCTTTTTCTATTTTTTTTTTTTCTTCTCCTGGCTGGCAGACGAACTATAGAGATTGGGACAGCGATATGGGAAATGGGAAGGCTAACAAGTGTGAGCGCTGCAATAGAGCTGCTCGACCGTTAGATGACTAGTCCATCAATTTAGTCAGAATAAAGCAAATACAAACTTTAACCAAAAAATAGCTGTAAACTAAAAATTAAGTCCATCGATTTAATTGGAACAAAGCATACAAACTTTAACCAATAAATAACTTTAAAATAAAAATGAATTATATAAATTTTTTTAAATAAAGGAGAGATCAACTGGGTACTGAAACTATTAAATATATTATGACTTCAAATATTTTGCTAAATGCACTTAAAATATTACAAATAAATTCAAGGATGTTAAATGAATTTTTGAGTTAAAAAAAAATTTAATTTTGAACCCAAGCATATTTGATGTATTTTGCAACAAATCCTTTATCCTTAATAAAAGGGAATTACGAGAATTTCACAAAATTGGCAGGAAAAGTTAACATTATTTCTTGTGAAACACACATAGTAGAGTGTGACCATATAATACAACTTAATAAAAGGCATCATGCAGCATAACAATAAAATAACACATGCCACT
Source organism: Drosophila sp. st01m (assembly GCA_018901795.1). Lineage (NCBI taxonomy): Eukaryota > Metazoa > Arthropoda > Insecta > Diptera > Drosophilidae > Drosophila > Drosophila sp. st01m. The sequence continues at coordinate 286,245 of JAEIFG010000706.1, read as the reverse complement.
TTCTTGATATACATTATGAAATAGTTGAATTCCAACGGTATGTTGGAGATATGCAACGCGGCCATATAAAGGGTTAATTGAAAATTCAGCTTGTTAATTTAGTGACTCTAATTTGTACAGTCTTTGAGATCTATCACAAATTGATCAGCCTGTGTTCCTGTGTGCTGCTGGGCTTAAAACCAGGACCAGGACACAGACATAGACTCAGACATAGACCGAAACCGAAACCGGGCAAGACCAAATCGTCAGCCTCTTTGAGCAGTTAGTAACTGCTAAGACGTCGTCATCGTCGTCTCGTCGTCTCGTCGTCGACATTCTCGCTTCATTCCGTGGGTTTTTCTTTTCGCTTTTTATTTGCCTTTCTTTCTGCTTCTTCCCCTTCTGCACCTCCCTCTTCTTCGCCTTCTTCTTGTGCTACGTTTGTTGTGTTTGTGTTTCCAGATTTCAGCCGGCTTGCCTTGTCTTTGCCATGGCCATTTGCCGGCACCCAAAACAACAGTTAGCTGGACAGCTGTCGGACCCGTAAGGACGTGTTGCTCGTCCTTGTGCTTCTTCTTCTTTCATATCTTCTTATTCTTCTTGTGTTTTTATTTCAATTTGTGCCGTGTGCTAATAGAATTCTTGTTTTTTTGTTTACACATCGCCTAAACTAAACTAACTTCAGGAAAATAGGTGGAATATATTATAATTAAATTGTAGAGTGCGTCAAGCAAGCAAGATTTTTGCGTAAGTTCTTGCCACTATTAATTTAATCAACATTTTTAAAGTTTAAAGTTATAATTTTTATATATACAATATATATACCATATGAATTGTTATTTTATGAAAGATTTTCAATATAAAATGTAACTACAATTGAAAAAGAAAAACACTCTTTATTTAGAATTTAGGAACTATAGAATTAAGATTGTGACTATGTCCGTGACTGTGACTGTGAATGTCGCTACTGTGATTTATTAGCTGTCATTTTATCGTGCGTTATCTTTATCATCATTGATTACAACACAACATCTAAAATAGAAGCAACAATGACTAAACGTGACAAATAGTAAAAGTATAAAAAGTGCAGCATCCCCTCCCTTAACATCGCTCCCCCTCCCCCCTCCAGCATTCAACACCTCCAGCTCATCAGCAATAACAACAAATTAAAATTTTAGAAAGTGAGCGCACACATACATATGCATATATATTTTAAAAAAACATACACACATATAAATATGCTTACTAAATAATGGGGAAAAAAACAGAACATTATTCACACACACACATAGCTAGCATATTCCATGTTTTTTTTTGGCTGAATATTTTTGTGCGTCGGCCCGTCGATTTCCCCTTTGGAATGACGCTAGTGGGTGGCAGGTTAACCTCCACTACAACCCCCACCCGCAGCCACTACCCACCCCCCTCCCCACACCACTTTCTCTCATTTACTGCACATAGTTGGATTTTGAACATTTTTTTTCGCCTTTACAATTTGTTGTTGTTATTTTTTAAATTCATGCGCGGGGGTTGATTGAAAGTCTGTTTGTGTGTGTTGTCTATCTGTGCGCGCCTGTGTGTGTGTGTGCGCAGCGCTGCTGGTGTCGCAGCATGCAGCGGGGTTGCTTACGGGATTCCACTTTTATTTTTCTTTTTTCCATTTTTGCTGCTCTCTCTCACACACACACACATAAACACACACACACACACACACACACACACACACATGCGCGTTTACTCTTTTGTTTTTTTGTTGTGTTGTGTTTTTTTTTTTTTGCTTTTGGCTTTAGCATTTTTCGTTTTTACTTTTTTGTTTTGTTTGCGATTTTTCTGCTGCAAACGTCTCAGTCGCCGTCGCAGTTGGCGTCGCTGCTGTTGCCGCATCCTTTTTTAATACTGCACGCAAAACACAGAGAGAAAAAATTTATAAAAATAATAATAGCTGTTGTTGTTGTTGTTGTTTCCAACAAAGGGGGTGGGAGTTGGAGGGGTGGGCAAAAGGGGTAAGGGGAAATGACTATGCCATATGATGTAGGCCGTCGCGGCTGTAAGGCTGTAAGGGCTGTGAAAGGGGGTGCAAACTGCGAGGGGTGGCGAACTGCCAACTGCGAAATGAGTAATGAGAGTGTTTAGTACTCGAACTCAATCTCGTACTCGCACTTGCACTCGTATCCATCCGTAGTTTAACGTGTGATTTCAACGACATCGCAGTCGGCATCGGCAGCGCGTAAAGCGTCGGCAATTATTCCGTGTCCTCGTCGTTCTTTTTATTTACGTTTACCATATATATTTTTGTAAGAATTGCATAAACTAAGCCAACAAAACAATATCAATCATACACTTAATAAGGAAACCACGAATAAGCTAAATAAAAACTAAGACACAACTAAGGATTACATTGTGAATTATATATTTCAAAAACTTACATTTGTTGAAACCTAAAACGCTATCAACTATGAACAACAGTCAAAGTTAAAAAAAAGAATAAACTAAAATATATAAATGACAACGAAAATCATATATATAAATATTCACTGTAAAAGATCACTAAAAAATTATGAATTGAATTATGTATTTTGTCTGTCTAAATAGAAAAAGCATAAACTAAAATATAAATGACACCGAAATTTACATTCAAAAATATTCAGTGTAAAAATCACAAAAAAAAAACAAACAAAAAACAAGAAATACTTAATTTTAGTCTTTACAATAAGTATGCTCGTTCTTTAAATATTCAATATAAAATGACAACAAGTTCGAGTTTGAGTGGAGACAGTGTCCGTTGAGTGTCCTGTGTCCAGTGTTCAGTTGGGAACACAAGGCGCCAAAAACGCGTTGCCTTCAAATCATAGCACAACATTTGGCGCACTCATTAGCAACGTCGACGTCGACGTCGACGTCACCAAAGACGCTGGCATCCTCCCACTACTCTATACCTTTCCGCGTGTGCCTGAGTCGGTATGTGTGTGTGAGTGTGTGTGTGTGTGTGTGTGTGTGTGAGAGAGAGTGAGTGTGTGAGTGAGTGTGGGTGTGTGTGTGTGTGTGTTGGTGTGTCTATGTGCGCATGTAATAGCTTCAATTGTGTGCTAAATTTTCTATTTCATTGTCGCGACGCTGACTGCGCACTGCTTTAGTCGCTGCCTCAGTCGCTGCCGCTGCCTTAGTCACAGCATCCACAGCACAGAGCTTTCGCGTCGCGTCTTTTGACTTCGTGTCAAACCTAGCTGCTTGCTTCGTCTGTGCTTCGTGCCTGCTTCGTCCTTAAGCGCCGACAACAATAACAAACATCAACGACAAACTACAAAACGAAGCGACGACGAAGCGACGACGACGCGAACACGACGACGCAGCGCTGCCGACACGCTGCTGCTGCTGCGACGACGGCTGCTGTTGCTGTTGCTCTGTGTGTTTTTGCTGCCGGCAAAGCGTACTTCGTCCTCCGCCCCTTTTCCTGCGTCCTTCGTCCTGTGGCCGCCTTGGCGCTACTTGGCTCACTTCAATTGAGTTCGGTTTTTAAAAATAACGTTAGTTGCTGTTTGTTGCTCGTAACGTGCGCGTGTTGCGACCGCGCGACTTCCAAAAAAAAAAAACATACAAAAATTATATACAAATAGCCAACAGCTCAAAAGGCAAACCACAAAACAAACAGAGTAACAAACGCGTAATAGAAAATTTTAAAAATAGCTAAAGAAACACAAAAAACCTAAAGAAAATAGTTGTCCAAAAAAATACACTATAATACACACAATCACAACAAAAGTGCAAAACTAACATTTATGTATTTTCACTAAAAATTGTACATACAATTTTTTTTTTGGAATTTTAGTTTTCTTCAATAAAAAAAGAAATTTAGTAAAAAATCAAAAACAAAAACATTTCTCAAATTGAAAACAAATTTTTAATAGATTTTTTTGCCGTTTGTTGTATTTTTTTCAAGTGTCAAGTTAAACAAAAACTGTCTATAAGGTTAAGAAAAAATGTGCAATAATAATACATTTTATTGAAATAAAAAAACAACAGTTTGAATCCTCAAAACAACTTATTAAAACACTGCAAAATAATAATTCACGATATCGAAACCGAAAGCGGGAGGAAATCAAACGATAACAATACCGATAACGAAAACGATTACCAACAAAGTGCAATCACCAAAACTGAGTGCAAGGAGGAGGGCAAAAGGTCTAAGACCTAAAGATTACAAAAGCCTGTAAGTGACAAAAAAGCAATCTTTCAGATCAATTTTTCTACACTTTCTCTAATATTTATTTATACATCAAAATATATAATAGGTGTTCGGGAGTGAACTTCAGTTTACAATACTTGTTCTACACCGCCACGTTAAAGATATATTATATACCTGTATTGTTGAAAGTCCTGCTCTGAAATGTATTTAGAATATTGAATTTTCTGCTTTGAATGCAGCACAGAAAAATATTCTTATTCCCGTAATTATTCCCAAACTTTTAATGAGCTGAAATAAACATATGACATAATTGAAAAACATTACAAGTTTTAAAAATACTTAAATTTATTAATTTCTTATTTTACATATAGTCTGTTTTAGTACATTCTCGATTAAAATAAAAAACTCAACAATAGAACAAAAAATGGTTCTATATTTATAAAGTTTGTTGAATTATCGACAATTTTTGTAATCAGTATAGTCTTTAAGAAATTTAAAGAGCTTCTTTGTTGAAGTTTACAAATCTTCCATACAACCGTTTCTGTTTATCTCTTTATGAGAATCTAAATAAAACAGTACTTTTGTAACTAAATTTGAAGCAGAGTATTTACTTTTTTATGAACTAAACAAAGAACAACTGCTAACGAGAGGGCAATTTTCATTATTATTGCAATTAGTCACGAGACAAATAGACGCAATTGTATGCAAACTTTGAGTGTGTGGGTTTATTCACAATATTCATTCGCAAGTTCGAACGTTCACATTTTAGGGGAACATCAACGAACGTATGACGATCAAAGTCATTGAACTTTTCAAATTTTTTCCATTTTTCGATCTTTTATTTTTGTATTCGTTTGACACAAAAAATCACAAATCTTTCAAGACTCTCTCTCGCACTCTCTCTCTCTCTCTCTTTCTCTGGGTCTTTTGTTTCTATTAACACTCTTCTCTAACTCACATACTTCAAGGGAGACAAAGAAGAGAGCGAAAAACAGATAGAGAGGCAGAATGATCGTCAACTAGCGAGGCAGCTAAATAATATTACGTATACGCCACTTGGAGCGGCGGCTTTTGTTGTTTGCCTTTTTTATATATTGCGGTCAATGGACGCCGCTTTTATTAGGCCTTCAGCTGTATGTGTGCGTGTCTGTGTCTGTGTGAGTCGTTGGTGTCGGTAACCCAATGCAACTCGGCAACTCTCTACAACAATTAGAACAAACAGCAACAGCAACGAGTTCATTGCGATCGCCATGCGATCATTGCGTTTGTTGTCATCGTTATTATATTGTTGTTATATTGTCATTATTATTGTCAATTTTGTTGTATACTTAAATCGAGGCCATGCACGGGGTTAATGTCAATAGCAATAATGCAACAACTAAGCGTCTGTTGAAATGCGATTCCCATACGAGTTTCGACAAAAAATTCTATAGATCTTGAAATATCTAAGTGAAATTTTTAAATACAAATTAAATGTTATAAGATGATAATGTTATAAGAAAATTTAATTAAAAAAACTTCCGAAACATTGCGATATATTAATATTTGGCTCAAGTTTTAAGGGTTTTATTATTTCAAATTGCTGGTATTTTTACTCTGAAAAGTTTTATCAGTTGAGTTTCATTATTTTTATATGTAAACTGTTATTTGGTTTATATACATTAAATGTTTTGTTATCTTTTTTTAAATATTGTCTCTATATCTTTATGTTTCAAAAATTACAATTAACTAAAAGTTATTTGTCTTCAGTTTTTACTTGATCTAAAGAGGACAAGTAACATAAGAATTTAAAGAAATATTAATAAAAAAATATATTTTTTACTTACATTTTAAAATTGGGCAAAACACTGTCTTGACTAACTGTACATGCAGAAAGTATCCAAAATAAATGTAAAAAAGTGTTGAGTGAGTAACATTCAAGTCAAAAGCAGATTTTGTTCAAGTCAACAAACATAAAAGGTCAAAACAACCGTGGCAAACAACAAAAAAACCTTTAAAAACAATCAACTAAAAAATATGCGTATTCTGAAAAAATTGGCAAGTTTAATGCGAGCCAAGCACAATTAAAAAAATAAGTTTAAATCGCCACGCATAAAAACAGAAACATGAAGCACAAAACAAAAAAATTTAGTTCAGTAAACAGACACAACGCAATATTTAATTGAAGACGGACCTCAGACTCAGTCTCTGTAAAAAAGAAAACTATCAGCAGAAATACTAAATTAAAAAAAGCAAAAAAAAAAAAGCCCAAACTATCCAAAACAATAACTGTCAGAGTTTCCAATTGGCAACAAGTTCCTTCTCAGGGACAGACACATATCTTCCGCTTCCCTCCCCTTCCCCCTTCTACACCTCTTTCCCAACGAAATTTCATTTATTCTGTAACTGAAATTAGGTTATAACAAACATGTAAATACATACATTTAAGTATGTACTGAGCGATGTGATAACCAATCGGCAATCGGAGTCAGCACAAATTCTGCAATTGCAAGAGTATGTACTATATCTACACTGAGAAAAGAATAAAACTCACATGTATTTTCTGCATTATTGATAATACTGCGGAGTTATAAAAATGTATTATTATTAAAACTGTATTTTACGGTTGAGAAAATTTAACCGAATTTGGTGGATTCTAATATTATTAAAAAACTAAGAGACACTACAAAAATATTTATTCTTTGAAACTGATTTATCTTATAGTCAAATATTAATATTTTAGAATATTTTATTTTGAATGTAATGTATAAAGCAGAAATACTGAAGAAATTCCAATTCTTGAAAATGTTATCCTTAATAGATATATTATTGCGAATTATATATAAAATATATAAATATATAAGCCGAATTTTTGCCGAGTGTACGAGAATGTGTTGGAAATGCAAAACAGACCAAAGTATTTGTTGGACTTTGTAAAAATGCGACACATACTCGTATAATTTAGGCTACAACTTTCAATTGGCGACGACTTTGACATCGCCATCGACTCCGGCTTCGTCTCCGACTCTGACTCCAAACAGCCGACGCCAATGCCGACGCGACGACAGCTCCAAAAAAAAGAGTAACGAAAAAACAAAAAACTGAAAACGAAGCTGATAAATCGTCGATCGTTGTATTCTACGAGTACACACAGTGTGTCCAGTAATTGCATTGACGAAGGAAGAGCTTTGTTTTTTTTAGTTTTGAAAGTAATGAAAGTTGAATTTCACCATTATTTCGAAATTTTATTGAAATCAAAGTATAAAAAGGTTTTTTTGAAAAAGTAATTGTTGCCTTTTTTTAAACAATTATTTGACTTGATTTATATGTTCAGGAAGTCAAGACACAACCTCAAACAAAATATGTATTTTTTTTATTTTTGATATTTCATTAATAACTTATTTTATTAACCTTAGAACAATTAAACAAAAAGCAAATAATTAAAATTTTTTTTCAATTCTATTTAATGAAATTTATTAGTTCACTTAAATTTAATATAACAAAATTTTGTGAGTTTAATATTATGGTATTAAGAGTTAAGGCTAATTTGTTAATCCTTTTCTCCTTAGATATTAATATTAATAATTACAATATTTCCAGCATAATGGCACTCATATTTGGGAAGAAAATTTTAGTCAAAAACCCCTATTCCAAATTATTATTTTCATCGAATTAATTTTATGTCAAAATACTTTCATGTATAACCGTTTGCATGTACATTATATGTACATATTTACATATTTACATTTGTATAGGTACTGTTAAATTGTTGTAGTTGCACACACACACACAGACAAAGACAGTGAAAGTTGTTTTTTTTTACATTTCATTGCGTTTTTTTAATGCTGCTGGGGATCTGCAATGAACTCAATTCGCAGCAGAGCAAAAGCAAACATTTTTAGCTGTCTGCAACACATCAAGAACATCAGCAACAACAACAGCAATAACAACAGCAGCGGCAGCAAATAATTGTCAACAACGCACAACAAATTTGTGTGTGTGCGTGTGTGAGTAGCTACTCTTCCTCTTCTGCTGCTGCATTTCTTGACTCTGCCCTCCTTCTACTGTCCGCATGTCTCTCCCTCTCTCTCTCTCTCTCTCTCTCTCTCTCTCTCTCTCTCTTTCGCTCTCTCTCTCTCTCTATTTCTCTGTGTGTGCAACATTGTCGAGAACGACAGCAGCAGCAGCGCTGCCGCGACGACGACTGCAGCGACCGCTAATTTTTTTTATCTTTTTTTTTTTTTTTGCGAGGTGTCTTTACATTTTCCCCCAATTTCTGGCAATGAATAAACAAAACTTTTTCATAAAAAACCAAATACAAAATACAAGCAAAAGAGCGCGACACAAGCTATTTTTGTTTCGGGTTCGGTTCCGTCTGCTGCTGCGTGGACAGTGCTGCCAGATATTTGAACTGCCTAATTTCATACAAGAAAAAAAAAATAGCGGCTACATAAAATAATAAGATCTGCGAAAAAAGTGCGATCTTTATACACATCTTTATATATGTATTAAGGAAATCTTGATAAAAATGCTTTAAAAATATTGAAGTGAATAATTTTGGAACAATGTATACATTTGCTCCTCTACTTTAACAAGATTTTAATGACAGAATCTATTATATCAAAAAAAAAAAAAAAAAAAACTTTAATAATTTTTATTGGTCAAATAATATCTCTGCAATAGTCAAATTAATATTTTATAATTTATATAATATTTATCAAAATTATATATATCAAATATTTTTAATCAATTCTATAATTTCATTTCCTTTATTAATTTTGTGAATTATCCTCTACTATTTCATGTCAAAATACATTTATACTTTTATTCAATTATATAATTTATTTTATTATTATTATTATGTTATTATTATTTTCGTGAATTTCGTGAATTCTTCATGCCAGAAATAGTGTAAATACAAAGAAACAAACATACAATAAAGTACTTTGCTCTGCTCTGCCTGCACCGCTGTTTCTGTCTCTGCGCAGTTAGCAAACTTTTGGGCGACTGCGCTGCCAGCTGCTGTAATGTGTGCGCCAGCGCTGCGGCGTCGTGTGACGACTGCAGTGACGCGACGCGACGCGTCGTCGGTGATCGTCGTCGTCGTCGTTGTCGTTATTCGGTTTCGGGCTGATGTCGACGTCGACGGCGACGTCACTGCACTCCAATGGCAAATCGCAAGCCCAAAAAATGAAGGAAATACATATGTATGCGTGTATGTGCATATATATATATATATATGTATATATATATATATATGTGTGTGTGTGTCTGTAAAAAAAGTTGTATTAAAAAAGAGCAAACACAGGGGCACACAAACACACACACACACATAATGGCAGGGAATTCGCTGATTCAATTGGGCAGCACTCACAAACACACACAAGTATACTCACACACACATATAAACAAGAAGCAGGGCGCAACACATTTAACTGCATTTTTTCGGAACTCAGTTGAGCTTTTTAATTCGATCGGTTCAGTTACTAAAGTTAGTTCAGACAATACGCACAATTTTCAATTTCAATTTCAAATTCAAATTTTCAAATCGAGTTTTTACTCCCACACAATTTGCGGATGCGGATCAATCATAGATAGATAACATGTGCAACAACAACAATAACATCATTAAGTGTATCAGCCACAACAACAAGTGCAAGGATATCAAAAGCTCAGATCACTGAGCTTATTCTGCACTTGCAATACCATTTTTTTTTTAGTTGCTCCACATACATTTATTTTTATAAAGTGAAAAAACTTTTCAAACTGAAAAAAAACATTTGTATTGATACAAAATTGTGTAAAGTGAAAAATAATATAAAAAATATAACAAGAAGAAGAGCGATTTAAGTTTATCCAAATGTCGCGCCATGTGAAAATCAGAAAACTCATAAACTGAACTAAAATCTCAACGGCAGTTCCAACTTCCAGTTTCCAGTCTTCCAGGTACGTTTTAAACTTTATGAGCTGGAAGACAAATAGTTGCCCAATTTTGTAGAAAACGAGAGAGAGACAGAGACAGAGTGAGAAGACTCTTAGTAAGACGAGCGAAATTTTGACTGGCATTCGTTGCATTTCCCCCTTCTCATTCCTTTCCATTCACCCCCATCCCCTATATATATATATATATATATATATATATACACATGTACACATGTATATGTGTGGTACTCTTTCACATAATGATTCGACTCTCTTTACCCCGCCCACACACACATACAGTTGGTTAAGAAAGTCTTTTTATACACAATTTCTCTAGCAAAGATTCATATACATATATTATTTAAATATTTTACTTTATTTTTATTTTTCTTGAAGCAAGTTTAAACAAAATTTCAGAAAAGAACAGAGGGGAAATTTAAAAAGTTTGTCAACACAATTTTTTGACTAACTGTACATGTTTGAAAAGCAGGACATTTGAGTCATACAAAATGCGGGAGAGCAAGCTTCAAGTGACTCTTCAAAAGAAGTTAGTGCATGTGGGCAGTCAGAAAGAGAGAGAAAAAGAGAGAGACAGATTGAGCTACAAAAGCAGTGCATTCTGATCTGCCAATGCAACTCAAGTCAACTTAACGCGTCTCTCTCTTTCTGCCTGTCTCTGTATTAACTCAAGTTCATCCAGAGACAGGATATTTGACTCATTCAACGCAGGAGAGAAAGCTTGCTAAAGCTTAAGTGTGAGTGCAGACTCTCTCACTACACTGAATAGATATAGAGTTAGAGCAGGACAAGTCACAATGCAGTGCTTGCTGATCTACCAGCGTCCGTTTAATTCAGCTTAACGAAAACGAAACTCTCAACTCAACTTAAATCAATGCTCTCCCAACGCAACGCAACGCAACTCTCTCAAAGTTTTGTGCATGCTGTGCATGTATACATCTGTGTGAGTGTGTGCTGGTTTTTTGCCCTTCCCATGCGCGCTTCGTCCCAGTAACAGTAACAGCAACAGTCGCTGTCGCAGTCGCAGTCGCCGTCGCAGTTTCAGCTTTGAGATCATTAGCACTTTTGAGTCACCGTTGCCCTTCGCTGGCGAATTTTAGAGTTAAATGTGAGTGTGTGTGTGTGTGTGTTTGTGTGTGTGTGTGAGTATGATTATATTTAGTAGGAAAAGCATTTCTTATGCACATTTTGGCAAAGGGGCAACAAAGAGTGGCAGAGAGAAGAGTGAAGGGGGAATGTAGGGGAGCGAGGCCAAGCTGCAGGAAGTCGTTACCATACAGTAGCAACAACAACAACATCGTTTGTCGTTCGTTGTTCGTTGCGTTGCGTTCGTGTCGTTTTCGAGTTTCTTTCGTGTTGTTGTTCGTTGCCTTTGTTGAAATATGCTGCTGCTGCTGCTTTTGTTGTTGTTGATGTCGTTATTCTTGCTGCTGCTGATCAAGAGGATCTCTTTTGTTGCAGTGTGCTTTGTGGCATTTTCAATTCGCCTGCAGTTTCGCATTCAGCGTCGCATCGAACGAATCGTCGCATCGTCCGTCGGGCGGCAGCTGAAAAAGGCTAAAAAAACATTCGATTTCCAACTCAATTCCAAACTAAAATCAATTTTCTCCAGGACATACCTTAATAATATTATGCTGTTGTTTTTTTAGTGCATTTCGTTTTTTACACAACTTCATCTTTCTTTTTACGCACTTTTGTTGTTTTCTTATTTTTGTTTTTGTTGTTGACAATTGAAATAGTTTTGTATTTCATTGCTAGTGATTTGCAACTCACAACTCAGGACATGCGTGTATAATCAATATGCAGTATTACATCAATGTACATATATACATATGTACATGCATAATTACATAAATACCTCAGCCACAATAAAGGCACAAAATACCAAACTTTACCTCAAAAACTCTCGAATGCTCATTGTACTTACAGGTAAGCTTAAGTTTTCCGTTTAATTTTAAAATTTGTAATAAAGTGAGATATTTTTTTAATTCTTTGTACTCTGATGTCTTTACTTAGTTGAATATTTTGAGTTTCTTTAAGTTTCTTTTTTATGTTTATTATACTGCTTTTGTAACAACTTAAAAAGAAAGAAATTCAACTTTAATCGAACATAAGTACATACATATGTTTGTAACTTGTACAAAATAGAAACAAATATATGCACTTACATGTACACGGTCAAAACACTTTCTTGACTAACTGTAAATGCAATTGAAAGCAAAAGTGAGCACAACTTTCGCTTTTCAACTGAGAATGATACTGTTAATGATTTCTAGAAGAGGAGAAGAAGCTGAAATGCGGAAACAAAGTCAAATGGTCGTTAGGGGAAGGAGGGGGCGCGGGAGACAATCACGCACTCTACCGCAAAAAACTTCAACTCAAAGGTCCGAGAGATATGAGAAGAGAAGGAAGCGGGACTTTGTCTACTTTTATTTCCATCACTTTTTTTTTAAATATGTATTTTTGTTGTTGGTGTAGCTTGGTTAGTTGGACGACCGAGACCCCAAAGCCAGAGACCCTGAATTGCAACAGAGAGACCGGTATACACAAACAGACACACACAGACACACACACGCATGCATATAAAATAAAAAGAGACGCGACGCACTTACATACAGAAATGCACATGCACATGCACATGCAGACAAAGGTGACGTAATAGCAACTACTCCACTAACACATTTTTCTACAATCCGCCACTCCGCCATTCGTCGTCGTCGTCGTCGTCGTCTGTGGAGACGAGAAAAACTGAATGAAAATTGCAGCGAAGCATAAAGAGAAACGCAAAACTAGTAGACAACGGGGCAGTGGGACATAGGACAGTGGAACAAACGAGACAGCAGCAGACACAGCAGCAGACAATCTCACAAACACTCACACATACATGCAGACAGCTTTGCTGCTGTTGTTGGCGCTCTCGCCATCTCCCTCACCCGCTTTCCTTTTGCCACAAAACTGGATGCTAGGCAAATGGCTGCTGCCCGCAGTGTTGGCACTTGAGCTACTTTATAGCTACGATTGACAATTACGCAAGATGATATTTAAAAAAATATAGCTCACTCCGTTTTTAGTTCCCAGATAACTAATACAAAATTCCGAATACCTTACAAAAACGATAATGTTTAATTTTTAATATGTAATATGAAGTCCAATCAAAATAAAAAAATTCCATTTAAAAAAATTCCTCAGTACTATTTTTAGATTGCCAGATAGCTTATACAAAATTCAGAATATCATTGAAGCAAATACCTAGCAAAAATGATTATGTTTGATATTTAAATGCAAATAAGTATGAAGTCCAACTAGAAAGTGGAATGTTGAATGTGACATAAATCATATTTTTGTAAAGTTGCATGTCTAGCTATTTTAGCCCTTGATATTGTGGCAACACTACTGCGTAGAGTTTACTAGAAAGTTTGGACGCAGCAGCAAGAACAACAACTCTCGACAGACGATGTGTGCATATGTATGTGTGTGTGTGTGTCTGTGTATGCAAGTGCCCGACATTCAAGGTTGTTGCTGTTGTTACGTTTTCCTTTTTTATGTCTCCCCTCTGCCTGTGTCTATGCCTCTGCCGCTGCCACTGCATGCGTCTCTGCTGCTACCGAGTGTAGTTGTTGCTTTAGTTTCAGTTACAACAAAGCGAATGCAGCAAAGTAAAGTTGATTTCCAGGAACGGCAAAAACAACAAACAACAAAAGCAGCTAAAGATGATGGAAAAAATGTAACAGTAAAATGTGAAGCCATCGGCAACGGAAGAAGCCTTCGTAGGGCTTCACAGTCATCAGCGACGTCGCAGCTGCAGCGCTGCTATCGAAATTGAGCTGTTATTTACAGTTAATCAAAATGACAGAAGTCGGGCGCTCAGCTCTCTCTCTCTCTCTCTCTCTCTCACTCTCTCTCTCTCTCGGTGTGTGTGTGTGAATTTGTGAATAATTAGAACTGTACGCCCTTTTGAAAAAAAAAAAAAAAAAACAAAAAAGCCGTCCTCACTTCCGCTGGCCTTGGGAGACAATAAACAATAATCAACTAACATCAACTGCCTTCAATTGATGGATGGTGGGAAGGGGAACAATATAAGGAAAAACTTCATTTCAGTTTAATCTGCAGACGAATGACTCAGTCATAGGTCCGGGGCAAATAATAGAGCTACATAAGTCTGAACTTTGCATCGAATTTGACATCAATATTTCAACGTTTTTGAATTAGTGTCAAAGGAAGAGCACATCACATCATCACATTTGTTATTGGAAAACAACATAAGTCTGAACTTTGCATCGAATTTGACATCAATATTTCAACGTTTTTGAATTAGTGTCAAAGGAAGAGCACATCACATCATCACATTTGTTATTGGAAAACAACATGGATAACACGATAAATTGTCTTAAATGTAGAAATCCTTTTTAATAAATTATGAAGAATTCCCAAAAATAATACAAATGCATGTATTTTTATTAAAATAAAAGCCAATTTACACAATTGTGATTTGGTTTTTAGTCATGGATAACACAATAGTTTCAGTCGCAATTTAAAAAATGTGGAAACCCCTTTCAATAAATAAAGAAGAATTCTCAAAAATAATACAAATGCATGTATTTTATACAAAAAAAATGCCAATTTACTAGTGTTTTACAATTGTAATTTGGTTTTTTCTTGGTTTTTAGTGATTATATTTTTCGAATTTTGGTATTTCCACTGGCAACAAGTGTGAGCAATCATAAGTTGCACAATGTTTTGGAAAAATCTATGTACTTGTAAAGCATGTCCACACAAACGCGCACACACACTACAATGTAAATCGCAGGCATTAATAATTATGATGATGATGATAATGACGATAACGATGCCATTCAAACAGTTCCAAGGCTAGTTCAGAGAGAAGTGCAAAATGCAGCAAACGAAGACAAGTGCGTGGGTCTGAATCTGAGTCTACAGAGTGTAGACGACGCTTCTGCATCAGTGTAGACAATTTAGCTATTTTCTGGTCAGATTTGAGTTTGGATTCGTAGCCATCTTCAACTAGATTTTTTCGTAAGCGACATAACAAATTTGGCAATATGGTTTTAGGGTTTAAAAATAACATAAGAAATATAAGTTTCTTACTGCATTTTCTGAATATTTGAGTTTGGATTCGTAGCCATTAGGAACTCCTCATCTTTAACTAGGGTATAAAAACAACATTTGAACTATAAATTTCTTTCTGCGATTCTCTGAATACTTTTCGCTAATTTTATATATGTTGAAGAGTCGACAACACTGGCATGCATCTTGTGGTGCACGTTAAATTCTCGGAAACGTTTATTCCAAGGCCACATTCACAGCTATAGGCGACTAACTGTGAGGCTAGAGGCATTGCCATTGTCGAGATAACAGAAAAAGAAATAATAAAAAAATGTCCGATAACTCAAACTCGAACTCCTTCTCTTTTTTTCTTCTCCAACGCCTTCTTCTCGTTCTCGTTCTCACACTTGTTCGTATTCTCAGCATTCTGACTCCAAATCACTTGCCCCACCCCAGAGCCCAACCTCAACTTTGATTCGAAGGAAAAGCGAATAGGGAAGAGAAAAGGAGACAAACACAGAGACAAAGACTGAGACTGAGGAGTAATCGAGAAAGTTTGCTGCACTTTTTGTATCTTTATAAATACCATACATACATATGTATGTATATTTTCTTTGCTTCTTCTTCTCCTTTTACTGATTATTATTATTATTCTGAGTCTTTGCTCAGTCAGTCAGTTGGTCATTGGTGTCTTGGGCATCGTCTTCTACTTCTTTCTTTTCCGTCTCCCGTCTCCTTTGCGTTTACACTGGCCTAGTCTCTGGGCCAAGTCTCTCCCCAATGTTGTCGTCTCAGTTTACAACCGTTTTAGAGTGGATTTTTCAGACAGTATATCTATCACATATGAGGTAATATGATCACTGTTTTAATTCTTTTTTTTTTAGCAACGGTAAATGATAATTTTTTATTTTTTGTTTCTTAAACATGTGGCGTATGCGTAATATATACGTTGCACAGCAATAGGAACTGCAAATTGGAGATGAGAAAGAACGTATATTTTGAAAACAAAGGCAATAAAAAAAAAAGAATGAACAAATTAGAAACAAATTCAAAGAAAAAAAAATTGAAGACTAGCGATTAATATGGTTATTTATGGATAATTTTTAAGTTATATATATATATATATATATATCTTAAAAACTCTTTCAGAATAATTAAAATTGTATTGAATATCTTTTAGTTTAGCTGTATAGATTTTAGACATTTGTATTCAGTATTATAAGTATTGTTTGTCGAAACTCTGATGAAGAATCATGAATACATGAGAACGCAAAATATAAATAAACAAATAAAAAGAATTCACAAATGAGATGAGCATTGAACCCGAGATCGTTTCCACTCAACGATGCATTGACATTGCTAGCTCTCCTCAACCCCCCTCCCCACCCCCTCCAACCCCACCATTAACACCACCTTTCTTTATCGAATTGGCATTAAGAGAGTAACGGCTTTTGAAGCTCATTAAAAAAAGTCAATAAACGAGCTTTAAGGTAAGAATAATAGTCGAGTAATTGTTTTGACTAAATCAAAAATGCATATATGTATTGTATTTTGGCACAAATAAAATATTATTTCTTTAATTTTTTATTTTTATTGTTTCTCTAGTTGATTATAGATGTTTTTGGTTGGTAAAACAAGTTAAAATATAATAACTAATGAGATGCAATATATGCATTAAAATGTATTGTTCGTAGTGAGTATAATTACTTATACATATGTACATAAACTGTATCTACAGACATACATATATATTAACTATATAGCTATAGAAAAACGCAGCAAGAGCTAGCGCGCGTGAGAGGGAGAGGGAGAGAAAGAGAACCGGTCGTAGTAACCAATTGGTTTTATTCCCCATTCCACTGCTCCACAAATTGCACACACTCACACACACACACACGATCGCAGTCGCTGTCGGGGGAGCCGAACAGAGCCGACGTCGATGCCGATTCATTTCCATTTCCCACTGTGTTTGCATTCGCATTCGCATATTTTTGCCTCCACACATTTTTATCTAATAACCTTGTGCAATGTTATTAAACCCAAAAAGTTTCTTAACCTCGTCGGCATAGCGGTAGGGGCAGCAGAAGCGCAGCAGCAGCGGGCAGCGCAGCTGCGGCCAACACTTTATGATGAGAAATGCTAATACGCGTGTGTGTATGTGTGTGTGTGCATATACTGAGCAAATAATCAACGCAGCAGCGACAACGCACAAAGCTTTAACAAAAACAACAACGAAAATAGCCTGCTCACTGATACAAATGCAACTGTGAATGCACACGAATAAGTGAAGAAAGATCGGGAGAGGGAGTGAGAGAAAGAGAGCGAAGGGAAGGCCAAAGCTTGATAGGCATCTCTCTCCCCCTCCTTGTGTATGTGTGTATGCAAGTGTCAAGCGTGTATGTGTGTCAATTGAATACAGTTCTTGGAGCAAGTAGGAGTTTGCTTTTTATATGCACATATGTACATATAAATTAATACATAGTAGGCTTACTTACACACTATACATATATGCGTGTAAGTAAGTATGGACATACTTACATATGCATACATTTTTCATACTTCACCCAATTGCAATGCACATGTTAATTGCAAAGCAAACAACAAAATGCCATGTAATACAATTTAAATGGTGCATTTGTATATATGTGCACTTGTACATATACAGTGTATATTATACACACACACACACAACCACCAGCATTGATGAGGCAGGCGCGCATCACTAAGAGAGCCTGAGCGAGAGCGACACCGACAGCGAGAGAGTAATGCGCAGCTAACTTTACTTTTGTTTTAGCTTTTGCGCGCTCTCCCTGTGTGTATATATTTGTTTGTTTTTATTTCTTTCTGATTTTGTGGGTTGAATTTTTTTGCCAAGCATTGCGTTGTAGGCCTTTGTTTGTGTATCGTGTGTGTATGTGCATACACATGTTCATATGCATGTATGTATGTGTGTATTGCTTTTTCTCTTTTCTTTTAATAATATATGCATTTATTTCAATATTTTTATGTTATTTTATGACAAGAAATATTGCCAAGTTGCATTAATTTTAAAAGTGCCTTGTTGCGTTTGCTCAAATTAAAAAATTAACTAAGGCCTAACTGGGAAGCGCAAAAATGCTTGTGTCAACAGATTAGCGTACAGTCCACACTGTCCATAATCCACACACTCCACCCTATCATTTGCCCTTTTGCTTAATGTGCTGATCGAATAGAATCAGCGCGAGAGAACGAGACAGAAGGAGTTGCTAAGCAGACGTCACGACGACCACAGTGACAAGAAAAGTTGAATGCACGACGCAAGCTAATGAATTCAGAAAATGAAATCAACTCAATAAATATACATATTGTTTTTTGAATCGAGTAAAAAATGCATTAACAACATAAATAGTACATTTAAATGTACATTATTTGTGTCAAATTTAATTTGTGAGCAGCTGTAGTTTGCTTAGATCATAAACGTAACGTACCTTCAAATAACTCTCTCTATCTTTGAGTCACCAAAATGTGGACTGCGTTGCTCTTACACGTATACACACAAATGCATTTGTCTGTCACATTCTCGCACTCTTGTGTAATTTGCAGTTCAATGCTCATTAGAACTGCTCCACACGGCAGGCCAATAACTGATTGGCCACAACATTCCCCTCTGCCAACTCCTCTTCCAAGCGACGCGTCGCTTTGCGTTATCAAGACAATGTCTCAGAGTTCGGGACGAGCGATAATGTGACTTTGTTTTTGTTACACATTTTCAGTAAGGCTGCTGATGCTGCTGTATAGAGGCGTCGGCAGAGGGGCGTCGTCGTCATCTTCGTTGTCGTCGGCGTTGGCGTTGGCGGACAAGCCGTTGAACGGGTGCACGGAACATCATGAGTTCAAAGACCTAACATCGTCAACGACGGCGACGGTGACGGCGACGTTAGCTGCGAAAAATTTGCCGCGCACAAATCACTTCCCCTTTCCATATTTCAATGCATGCGATCAACAGATACAGATTTTATTTACATATGCATTTATTTGAATTTTGCACATTTCACAAACTTTTCACACTCATATGAACAAGCAAATATACATACATATATGTATGTGTGTTTTTTCAACTATTACAAAAAAATAGATGAGGAGGATTGGAGTATTGAGGGGAAATCGCTAGGGGGAACAAAACTAACGACAACCAAATCAAAACGCGTCGCACTCTCAACTAAAAGCGACGCTGGAAAATGCGACGCGACGATCTATGAAATTCTCTAGCCGCGAAAACTACTCAAGAGCGCAAACTTACATTGCTAGTTTGCTTTGCTTTGGTTTTGGTGAGAGCGCACATACAGTGCTAGATACGCCAAAGTCAAAAGCGCTCAAATAGATATAGAAACTACAATACACAAAACTAGTTGAGCGAAAGAGCATTAGAGCTTTTGAGTGAAAACTGCCTAGCCCAAACCCACTGTGCGATTTTAAATTCTGAATGATAGTAGTTACATGGTCTGATATTCAAGAGTACTATTTTATTTTGACGTCAAATATACATGAATTGTTTATTTAATTCAATTATACTACAATATAATATTCTACAAAATAAAAATAAGATTTCTAAAATATGACTTACATATTTTCTTTGAATATTGAAATACATTATTTAAATCTGTGACAAGTCTTATAAAATAATTAATTTTAAATACATATGTATTAATATTTCATTCCAGAAAGTTTAAGAGAAAGTTGGGAAGGCTAGCATTTAATTGTTGGGATTATTTTGAATATTATCTATTATTAATATGTAATTTATTTTATCAACATGCTAGGCAGTGTATTCAACGATCAACAAAATCACTCGTCCAACAAACTACAAAAACTAGTTCAGCGACAGAGAAGAGAAGCATTACAGCTTTTTATTGAGTGAAAACTGCAGGCAATAGTGTGGATGTAAGATTAAAATGAACGACGATCTATGCACAAATACTCATATATTTTTTGTGCATTAACTTATTTATTTATACATACACATGTATGCACAAATGTATTTATTATATGCGCGCTCTCTTTACAACACCCACACCCGCACTCACATAGATGTGTCTGTATACACACAAACACGCACACACACACACACACACAACTAACGATTGAGTTCTTTGCGACTTTGGCACGTTATTGGCAATCGTTAGGTAAACGACCGAATGTCCGACAAACGATGACTAGGTTAAGGTGAAGGTCAAATTAGCGAAAAATGCTCATAGCAGCCACAACAACAAGAATGACAACCACAACCGAAGCTGTCGCTGTCTCCGTTGTCGGCTGCAAAGCTGTCGGCGCAGTCGCAGCGCAACAACAATAGAAATCAACTTTGTCAGCACTAAAACGAGCGAGCGAAATAGCAGCAACAACAACATAATCAAAAAATGAACCAAAACAACAACAACAGAAAGCTGAACAAAGACACAAACCTTAAAAAAAAGAAATCGTTAATGCAAAATACAAATAAAAAGATCAGCACAAAAAAAGATGAAGCGTAGACAAAAGTGACCAAAAGCGCAGGAAGGACAAGAATAGACAGATACACAGACAGAAAGACAGATTTTATGTACAGTATGTCAAGTAATTTGGTTGACATGCAACAAAATACATATAGTGAAATTGATTTTATTCTTTTTTTTTTCTTTTTTGTTCTTTAGGTTTTCAAATAGAATTTAAGTAAAAATTTTGCAAATACATTTAAATAAATATGCATGTACATATTTTTTTTTGTAAACCTGTGTTCCTGAACCTGAACCCTTAAGTGAGTTTCCAATGTTTTTGTAGTTATTTCTAGTCAAAGTAATGCTAAACCTATTTCAATTATGCTGAAAAATAATTTTCATCATATTATTAATATTCATCAGTTTTTAATATTTGGATACGCAGTATTTCTTCGTCATAATTTTAATTTCGTTATAACATTATTCCCTAACTTGTAATCTTAGTAATATTTGTAGAACTTCTTATATGGAATCAATAAATAGATCATATGGGTTGAACTATGTCTTGATACAATATTTAACTAGTAATATTTGGATTTATCTTGTCAAATCAATGACTGGGCACACTGTGTGTATGATTGTGTGTGTGCTCTAGACAGACAGTTGCAGTTGTCTTTTATTTGTGTCTGAAGAAGTCTTTCCCTCTCCCGCATAAACGCCTCTCCCCCTCCCGCACCCGGTCGGTTGTCACATAGAAGAGTTCCGAGCTCTGAGCTCATCCAATTGCCAATTCTAATTTCTTGCGTGGTTTGTCTCACACACACACACAGTCTGTGGACTCACATAGCAATGACAACAACAAATACACAATGCGGCGTCTGCGCTGCGTCTGCGCCTGCGCCTCTTGCTATGTCAGGCAGCGCAGCAGAAGTTTGAAAGTGTTTGTCGAACGCCACGCGCTCACACGCCCTAACGCTCTCTCGCTCCCTCTCTGTTATTTACGCTCACACTCTCATACAAACAATAGCGTGGCGAGCTTTTATTATTCTTGAATCTAATGCGCATCGCAATCGCTCTCCCGCTCTTCAAGTGTGCTACTCACACAGACACACACGCAGTCTCTATGACTGCTAGCTAAGGCGGATGCAGAGACGCAGGCAGCGGACAGCGGTAGCGACAGAGACAGCGGCAGAGCAGACGTTGAACGCAAGACCTTGAACTTGGACTCAGTTTACGAGTTGAAAAATTGGGTTTTGTTTTGAATTGTTTGCATGTCGTTGTTGTTCCTCGTTTCTCCCGCTTTTCTGCTATCGCTTTCCTCTACACACATGAACATTTGTATGTTTATACATACACACATGTACATACATATGTCTCCATGTATTTACATGTGCGTAGATAGTTTCTCTATTAATAGTCGAAACTTTATTATATTTATTATAAAGTCGCATGTGCTTATTAGCACTCAGATCTGGTTTACAGTTAAGCAAGTAACTCTTCTGACCAAGAAAAGCAAATGCAAGTAATTTTTGTTTATAAAATTCAAGTTTAGACTTATAGCGTAAATGTAAATTTCTGTTATTAACGTTATTAATGCTTCAAATAATCATTTATTTATTTTTATATATTTAATATCAGGCTATAAGCAGCCGACATTTAAATTTACATTAACATTAAAAAATAAAATAAAATTTTATTTTATTTTTTAAAGTAAGTAAAACTATTTTATATAAAGTAACTATTAATTTAAAATATAAATGTTCATATTCTGGGGGTAACATTTGTTGCAGGGATTGGGGAAAATCTAGAAAAACCCAATCAGACCAAGATAAAAGTGGGGAAATGTTAGTTAGTTAGATTAGTAAGATATAATCAATGTTTTAGTTACAATAGCCTGAAAGTTGATACCCTTTTCGTTGAGTTTGTCTTTAGGAATGGAATGTCACAAACTCACTTCGATGAAAAAACTATTTTGAATGTAAAACGATTTACTTAACTCGATAGATCATTAAAAAAAATCGATATTTCGATGTATGCTTACATCAATATTGGAAAATTATATATGCATACTACTAAAAATAAAATAACTAACTAACTAGTTATTTGGCATACTGTATGTATGTCAATGCAAGTGCAACAATCTACTTTTACCTACAACTGTATGTGGCATACATACTCTTTTGTTATTGTTATTGTTGTTGCTTTTGCTATTCTCTTTCCCCTTCCATAACCATTCCCATTCTTATGCCGGCATCTGTCTAGTTTTTGTCTAGCACACTAGCACACAGGGAAACATACACACAACACATGCACGCATACACTTACACGCTCATGATTTCCCATTCCACTCTTTTTTTGTAATGGTCGTCGTCGACATCATCATCATTGCCTTCGTCATCGTCATCGTCATCGTCATCGTCGTCGTCAGCGTCGTCTCTCGTTCTAGTTTTTACATAAAACTTTCGCTATCACTCTGACTACGTGTGTGCAAGTGTGTGTGTGGACGTTAGATTTTACATTTGACCGGCATTATGTGTGTGTGTGTGAATGGCAATGCGAAATGGAGAATGTGGATTGAGTGGAACGAGTAAAAGCGAGCTGCGGGCATGCGAGTGGAGAGTGGAGAGCGGAGAGTGAGTGAATGTGAGTTGTAAGCTGCAATCTAGGCACTTTCAATGTTGGATGTCCCTCTCTCTCTCTCTCTTTCTCTCCCACTCTTAACTTCTGCTGGCAACAAGTGGCAATGTCTGCGTGTGTGTGAGTGTGTGTGAGTGTGTGTGGGTGTGTGTGGGTGTGTGTGGGTGTGTGGGTGGGACTGACCTTGTTCAACGAATGTGCTCTGTAAACAAGCACAGCCTCTGTCTGCTCTCTGTCCAAGCTCTCGCCTCTCTCTCACTCTTCGCTACTTATCTGCGCAAAGTGAAATTCGCGTTGCCAAGCGAATCAACTGATAGAGAGAAAAAACTACAAGGGACTTGGGGCTATGTATGTAGGTGTGTGTGTGTGTGTGTGTGTGTGTGTGTATATGGCTATGTCTGTGTATGTATACACAACTAACGCAGTTAAGGTTAACCTTGAAAATAGAAAACGACGCAAACATGGCAAAAAGCGAAGAAGAAGTAGCAGGAGAGAAGAGAGCGAATTGGCCGCCTCACTGCAATGTGTGTTTGTGTCTGTGTGTGTGCGAGATAGACGACCGGCAAATACCCTGTACCCTCTACCCTGTACCCTGTTTGCTGCTTAACTGTACCAACAATTGTACCAATTTTAAAACTCTTCATAATAAATACTCAAGTATGCATAATTAACATACAGTTTGTCAAAAAAGTGTTTTGCATGCAATTAAAAAATTCATATTTCCCACTTTCATTATAAAAATGCAAATAAATTGATTAGCTAACAAAAGCAGAAGATTTTAAAATAGTTTTTAGCAAATAAACAATAAAAATTTAGACTCTAAGATTATTTTACAAAAGAAAGGTTCTGGTTCAATTATTTTTATTTTCTTCACTCAATAACAGTATATGTAAAAGATAATCGCCGGTAATCGAATAGTCCTCAATCTTGTTCAATCATATTCAAATTGTGAAATTTGTGTGAAGTGTGTGAATTGGAATTGGAATTGGCATTATATTATAAAATGTTCTGTAGTTTGTAGTTGCCAAATGAACAAACTACTTGTCTATCTAATCTCATTTTGTGTGTGTGTGTTGTTGGTGTTCCTTTCTTTTTACTTTTATACAGCGCAGTCAACCAAATAATTGCTTTATTCGACTATGCACACACACACACACACACTTATACACATACTTATATACATATGTATAACAGCAAACAAAAAATTTTGGCGAAAAAAAGAGGGAATAAACTGCAACGCGCAGAGAAAAAAACTTTTTTCTAGAACTATTTTAAAAGCTGTTCGCCGGCGGAGGCAGCGACAGTGGCAGAGCGATAGCTACAGCAACAGCAACAGCTTGCTCTCGCTCTTGCTCACTCGCTCACTCACTCAGCAGCCACAGCAGCAGCAGAGGGAGAAATGCGGCAAACAAAATTTAATAATAATACGTCAGGCAGCAACAACAAATACAGCGCAAAAAAATGTAGTATTTAGCCTTGAAAGTTCGTAAACACTACGAATTGCTAATGCGAGCGAAGATCTTTTATTTTTTGCGCACAAAACAAAACAAAACAAAACAGAACAACACAAGACAACAACAACAACAGAAATGTGAAAATAAAAATCAAATATATTTCGAACTGAAATAATTCGAAACCTAACACAAATACTCGAAAGCTGCAACTGGCAAAGTAACGGAAAGTCTCTGTACTCACACATGCATACATACATTAAGTATATACATACATACCTTCATTCACATTAATAAGCTAATAAGCTCATAGATTCCACTTCACTTGTGATCCACAAATGAACGCATCTTTTCGTTAGATTGAATCAGAATCAACAAATGACTTTTTTTATGCCGAGCAGCATTAAAATGCGAAAGAAATCGCATTGGACTTGTGAATATTTACACTGCGGAATTGCACTTCTATTCCCATATAATTTCTAAGTACATAATGTATATACATATGTACATACATATACATATGTAAGTTCGAATATGAGCCGAAATATTATACTATGTTCAAATGCTCATATTTGATTGCAATATTCTATAATTTATATAGCAGCTGCTGGGCGTCTGTTACGTTTCCCCTCTCTCTCTCTCTCTCTCTCTCCTCTCTCTGTCTCTCTCACGGTCTGCGGCCATTCTAGACACATTGGTTAAATTTGAGATTTTCCCACCGTGCTTGGGCCACCTTGGGTTCCACACTTCAAATGAATTTGTGAATTTGTGGATGCTCTTTCGTTGCAACTGTAATTGTGAAAGCCGACACCTATCGGCAGGCGGCAGAGGCGCTAGCTGTGTCCGCTGCCAGGTGGAATACGGTAATATGGTAATTAGATGCGATCCAAAACGTTGAACACAAGTGCCGGCAAATACACATTGTCACATTGTATATTCTAATAAATATATATGCATACATATGTCTGTGTAATATATGTAAATAAACTTAAGATGAAAGTGTCATAGTCATAACTATGAATATCTGCTTATACATAATCTATATCTACATAGGTACATATGCACATACATTTGTGTCTCTTTCTATCCATTTTGTCGCTATTAGTCAGCGTCAACGTCAGCGTCAACGTCAACGCAGTGGCTGCGTCGTCGACCGCAACGAAGTTTTGTTCTATGCACAAAAGTCAAAGCTACTTGTATAAAATATAATAAAATTGAGCGCGAAGCAGCAGCAGAGAGAGAGAGAGAGAGAGCGCTTCAGTGAAAGACAGGGAGAGGGAGAGAGAGAGAGAGAGAAAGAGGGAGAGAACGAGATCGAGAGTCACCAAATTGAATACTGGACTGTGCCGAAAACTTTATAATTCTTTTTGGCACTGCTATTTCTGTTTGCGTCGCGTCGCTGCTTGCAGTGATGATGGCTATGTATGCGCGTCTGTTGTGTGTGCGTGTGTGTGTTGAAAGCACACATTCTAATACTCAAGTTCAGGTTAAACTCACTGCGCTCCCACACACAGACAGATAATAGCATGTGTGTGTGTGTGTGTGTGTGTTTGTCCCTGTCTGCCTACCTGACTGACGATCCTAGGGATCAGGGGGCGTGGCCAGCAGGCGGGGAGGGGGAAGCACTAGGACTGGCCAAACGCAACAGAGCGTGCGCACGCTCTCGCTCTCTCTCTCACACACTCACACACTCACACACACACACATATGTCTGCTATTGCCAAAAAATTTCGTTAAATAGTTTTGTGTGTTTTTTGTGTGTGCTTTTCACTCTGTCCGCCTGCCCGCTTCCCTTGCTCCTGACCAATGCGCTTTTTTTGTGCGCTATCGCCGTCGTCGCTGCTGCTGCGCGCTGTCGGCGTGTCGGCGTCTTGCTGCTGCTGCTGCTGCTGCCGCCTCACAAGCAGGCAGAGTCAGTCGAGCAGTCGAGAACTCTCTTCTTCTTTAGCACGAATTCAGTTGAGTTTCTACGCTTGCAATCATCAAACGCAACGAAAAATCCCAAATCCCATACACGCTGCTTGGCCGCAGTCTGCTGTGCTGCTGCTTCTAACTAACAGAGAGCAACGCGCAAAGAGAAGACAAACAAGGACTAAAGAGAGCAGTTCAATTGAATTCACATTTGATCCTGCGACGCAAACGCAATTACAAAATTAAAAGCAAACGCAATGCTGCCTTAATAAATGACAAACATTGGCAAACACATCTCAAATACATATAGTATATAGTATATATATATATATATACATATGTAGCTAAATAGTTTTAAGTGCGTGTTCGGTCGGTCGTTCGGTTCGGTTCGCTTCGGTTTGTTTCGGGTTCAGTAATTAATTAGTCTGTGCGTGTGTGTGTGTGTGTGCGCAGATTATTTAATTTTTTTGTTTGCATTTTTTTAATGTTGATTGTGATTTGCATTTAAGTTCTAAGCCAAGATCTCAAATCTTTCTAAAATTACCATATTACGTATACGCCAACAAATTTCTACCTCATCATCAAAAGAAAGAAACCAAAGCAACACAAATAATAAAAATAAAAATAAACACAAAAACAACAAAGCATAAAACAACGGTAATATAACAACAGCGGCAACAAATATCAACAATAACAAACACAAACAAAAAGAGAGTGAGTGAGCGTGGGAGCGAAAGGGGAAAATGTTTACGGTGCGAAATTTGCACACATTTGGCAACAAATGCACACTGAATCAATTTATGTTGACACTCGCAAGTCGAAACAACAATAAAGATATGAACTATTAGAAAAACTATATACACAGCTAACATACACAAGCTCAAAATTTGTGTCTGTGTGGGGATTGTAAATAATTCAACAACGCACCACAAAGAAGAAGGTAAGAGCGTCATGCAAACATTTCTCTCTTCTCTCTCTTCGGATTCTGTCAAGATGTGCTAGTACAGTATGCAAGGAATTGTTTTGACTTAATACAAGACTGGCTCTATTCACTTATTTTATTATTGTTGCTTATTTAAAAAGCAACAATGTATAAAGAAATAATTAACAATAAATAATAATACTTTTTATTATATTTGATTGATAAAATAAGTTGCCTAATAACAGAAGAAATAATGGATTTTTCAAACTAATCAAACTGATCAGCTGCCAAAAATAAGCTGTGACATTATTTACTTAGTTTAAGCTGTCTGCAAACATTAAAGATGCGTAAAGAAGTTTAATAAGTTGTATTTAAATTAAATTTGAACATCTCTTTTAGTTGAGTTGTTATAGCTGATTAAATAATATTAAAGGTGCTGGTTGAAATACGCCTTGAACCACTGTATGTCTGTGCATAGAGACAGATCTATTTTTATAACAACAGCTAACAAAGTGCAGCGCTCACTTTCGCACATTCACATTGACTTATCTGATAGTTTTCACTTTCAATGTCATCGGCAGCGGCAAACTGAATGAGCGAGACAAAGGCATGTATGTATGTATGCATGTGTATGTGTACATGCATAGACCCAGGCGAGCATGCGAATGCGTGTGTATGTGTGCTGCCTATCGTGACACACACACAACGCCGTGAGAGAGTGAAGCAATTTTGAAGACAAGCGTGATTAACAGAAGCAGGATCATGTTAATGTGTGGAATGCCATACACTTTAACTTACGATCCAATTGCGTGCATGCGCTACTTAGGTTCCAATATCAGCGCAAAAAATGAAACCGCAGTTGAAGTAGATGAAATAAGTAAAAAATACTAAAAGAATCAGAATGAGAATCAAAATCAAACCCAAATCCAAAACCAACAAATTTGTGCACTACAAGTGTTTTATTTATTTGCGATGCGTTTGCTGTTTTCACTTGATTTTTGCACTCTTTACAGAATGTGAATACAAAACATATGAAATTCATAATTAATTATTGTACCCGTTTCATTTCATATTTTGTATAAACACACATTATACTTGTGTGTGTGTGTGACATAGAAATGATGGTTGACATTTTAAAATGCATTTGTTAACAATTTTCCAACATTTTTGCCATTGCTGCAATCAAAACAATCACAAATTTTTAACAGTCGAAGCAAAAAAATTAAATGTGCATACTTGGTGCTAATATTTAATAATATTAAGTGCTAATATTTGAATCTTTTGTCATTTTATTTATTCTGCAGAACTGTTCAGAACGATTGTCTCACATTTTTCAATCTCCCTGCTCGATAATTTTGTTTGTAATCCTGATAGCTCGTTATTTTGCAGTTACTCGTTAGTTTTTATATCTCCACTTGTTTAAGCTATACGTAACAATGTAAATAAATAAATGAATTTAAATAGTAGTTAAAATATAATGCATAATTATAATGAGTTTATTTTCTTTGTTTATTTGCAGTTAAATAAGTAATACTACATAGTCAAGCGAGCAGTCAAAAATAGCAGAGAACAACAACAACCAAGAACAGAAAAGCGAACGGACATTGGACAACACAGCGAGAGTGTGTGTGTGTGTGTGTGTGCTGTGTGCGCACAAAGCACAACAAACAGTTAATTCTCTAATCGGTGCAATAAAAAGCCGCCAAAATACGCAAAAAAGTGACTACAAAAAAAGCCAGCGTTGTTTCGACGGTTGAGGACGACAACAACAACAATAGCAACAACAACAACCACAGCAACAGCCCCAACAATAACAACAACAACAGTGACAACGCTTGGCAGCTAACAAACACAACAACAACACTAACTGAGGAGCACAATTCATACCAACAACAACATCCACAACAACAGCATCCACAAGAACCAGAAGCAGAAGCAGAAGAACAAAGCAATATGGACGATACACAACATTTCTGTTTGCGATGGAACAATTACCAGAGCAGCATCACATCGGCATTCGAGAATCTTCGCGACGACGAGGACTTCGTCGATGTGACGCTCGCATGCGAGGGACGCAGCATTAAAGCGCATCGTGTCGTCCTCTCCGCCTGCAGTCCCTACTTCCGAGATCTGCTCAAGGTGAGTGCACCCTACAAGCCACTACATACACACATATACGACTACATTCTACATATTTTCATTATCAAATATTTTTGGAATTGTAATGTTAAGAAATTATGAAGTGTGCAATCTTTCTTGATCAAGCAATAACAAGTATAAATAGATTCATATTTAGAATAATATCTATTTATTTAGTTTACTACATACAATATGTTACTACTTATATTCATTATCAAATAATATATGTGATCCTTGATCAAATCCTAACTAAAACTACTCACATATATGCATGTATTGATATATCCTGTATAAACTGATCTCCTTCCTCTCTGATTGTTTTATTATCTCCTCCTATTTCTACCCTCCTGTTAAAATTGTTCAACTTATTCTTATTTCCAAATAAATTAAAAACAAACATATGTATACGACAACATACTATATGTTACCACTTATTGTAAAATATTTTGAATTGCATTGTTTAAAAAAATTTGAAGTATAAATAGATTGATATTTAGGAAAATATCTATCTATTTAATAAAAAAAATGACTTTCGCGAATATTCTAGTGACCTACTTACTACAGACTCTACTCTACTCTACTGTACTATGTAGAGTCTGAGAGAAAAACAGAAATGGAGTGATGCAGAAAGAGAGAGATATAGAAAAAGGAAGAAGACCGATATATACGCAGCGTTAGTCTTATTAAACTGAGCTCCTGAGCTCCAAAAATTTGTTCTGTTGAGATATATCACTTTTTGAAGTAAATTAATATATTTTCTAGATTTAAAGCGTGGCGAGGCAAGGCGTTTACTGCTGTCAGGCAGTGTCAGGCCGCTTTGCGGCACAAATTTAATGGCAGCCTAATTAATAAAATGAAATCTACATGCAATCACACAAACACACACATACATGTGAGTTGCAAAATGTGGCAAGTTGTTTGTGTCTTGCAAAAAGCAGCAAACGGGGAAAAAATGGTTGCAACAACGTTGTTGTTGTTGTCGTCTCGTGCTGCCTCGTGGTGTAAACTGTTAAGGCAAAGTTTTTAGCTGTTGTTTGGGTAAATAGTAAATACTTATTTTTGTGCTTTTAGCTAAAATATTACAGCAAAAATGAGGTAATGAGATGGGAGATGGGAAGGGGAAGAAAAGACAGCGGGGATTGAGGATGGCATTGCGTTCTGTTTGCATTTTAATTTATTTAGTTGCACACGGACAACAACAACAACAAACAGACGACAACACGCCAAATGTCGAAACTATATTCCACCAAGAGTGTGCTCGAATAGAGAAAGATAAAGAGCTAGAGAGAGAGAGAGAGAGAGAGAGAGAGAGAGAGAGAGGAGGGAGGGAGGTAGGTTGGCATAAAGGGGACACAGAAATGGAGCCGAAGTTGTGCCTGCAATATAGTCCGAAAAAGCAGAATAAGGACTCAAAAGTCCTTGCTGGCAATTTCTTTCATTTCTTGCGCTGAATAAAACAAATTTTCAGGCAATTGTTTCGCTCTTTTGTGGCAAGTTAAATCCTGCAACTAACCTGTGATTAACTTGAGCTAATCTGAGGACTGGACCTTGTTCTATTTCGTATTTCGAGTCTCTCAATTTATGATAATTTGCCAGCTGAAGTAGAAGAAAGAGTGATGGCGGGGGGATGAGAGGAAAGGATATCATTGCCGTTTCGTAAATTGCATTGTATATATATATTTGTAGCCCAGTAGCCACAGCGTTAGCAAGCTTATAAATTTGTGACAATGTCTCTCTGTGTGCTTTTCAAAAACTAAATTTCAAAGTATTTTCGAGTTTGAGCAACCAAAATTGTGAATACTTTTAGATTCGGACCGCAGATTATAAGCAAAAAAATCGTATGCCAACTCAGGACTTGGTCGGTACGTAGAGGACTTAACGTAGAGCTGTCATTTAGTTGAGATGAAAACTTTTGGGTAGTGAAACAATAGAAATTATACAAAAAGTCTGAAAAACGCAAAAATGCAATTTTCTCAATTTGTATGCTGTTTATATCGATTGAAGTACAGGGCATCAAACTGTCGAGCATTTTGACGGCAACGTTCTTGTTTGCTTATATGTGTATTTATTTTTTTTTTTGGTTTCTTTTATTTTTATTATGACATTAAAATTATGGAAGTCGTTGCCTCGTTTTGTGGTCTGGCCGCCAAAACTTGTGACTGCATTGAAAATATTTGCACGCAATTGCGGTTTTTAGTTTACCTCGAGACGTGGCCACTTCTTCCACTTCTCTTTCACTACTTGCCCCCCTCCCTTGACTGTTTCTGTTTCTTCCCGTGCTACCAAAACTTTGCCATTTGCATTGTTTGAGCTGTCATTGGCGTCAGGTTGGGGATTGAGTTTTAGTTTGAGTTTGAGCATTGGGGAGTGGTTAGCGGATTGATTAGTGGTTGGAGTTGTAACCCTACTGCCAGCAACCCAGCAACCCTGCAACGCTACTCTTGTCTCTGGCTTTGCCGTTAACTTTGCCATTGCAGCTGAAATTATATAAATTACAAACTTCTCTCTGTTGTAAATATTTTTCTCGACGTGATTTGTTAACATGATAGAAAACTTCGTTTTGTAAATTATAGACGCAGACACAAAATAAAAACAACAACAAAAAAGAGCAACAACTTAATGCATCAAGTTTGTAGAATGCAGAAAAAAAGGAAAAGGGCCAAAAGAATGGGCCAACTTTCTTTTGGGGCATTTAGTGCCATCGGCGCTCCTAATGGTACTCGTCAACAGTTCTGGCAAGGTGGCAAGTGGCAAATGGCAAACAAGCTGCCATATTGCGTATACGTCCCAATGCTGTTTCAGTTCATAGCGTACAAGCTGTCCAGCCAATAAATTGCAAAGTTCAAATGTGGGAGTCACAACAGGGATGGGAACTATGATAATGAAGGCGTAACAAACATTGTTGCAAACAACAACAACAACAACAACAGAAAGTCGGCATTTAATTTGTTAAAAAGGCCAACAATAGTGCAACATCAAGGATTGATGGGAGGAGGAGGGCGGTACAGACACAAAAAAGGCTAAAATAATTATATACCAAGAAATTAGTACGAGAGAGTATACAAAACTTTGTTGGCAATGCAACAATACGAGTCGCCGGCAAAAAAGTTTGTAATTTCAATTTGATATAAATGCAACAAGAAGAACAAATAATTAGTACAACGTCAACGTTGTGCAGCACAGCAATTTTCCCGTCAAATCTGATTCTGACTTTTTTTCAGTTCACTTGGAAAGATTCGCGATTTCCCATTCCAAGAAATGAAAGTGGGAGATAAACTGAGCAGTGAAGAAAAAATGAAAAATGAATTTTGCAATTTGAACGCAGAAAAGCTATAAATTTTCGAAATGAAGTTTGGTTTAAACCTCCAAAAACCTTTAACTATTTTTGATAAAATTACTCTAATTATAAAAAAATTATTTAAATTTAAATAAAAAATTAAAGAAGCAATTTTTTGTCAAGTTATTAAACGAAGAGCATTGATTTAAGATAAACCTGCCATTAAATTAGGGAACCAAAAATGAAATGGAGCGACTCCTCTTTTATTAATAGAGTGGCTTGCGTTATTGAAATAAATGATTCATTAGTATCGGTATTTATGTTATTTTTTTTAGTATTTAATAATACTAAAGCTTGGGTTAACTAATCAAAAATATTTAAATAAAAGGTAATAAATTAATTTCTAAACCTATTTAAGCTGCTAACCTAGAATAAGAATTTACTGTAATTAATGTTTCTGTAATTATTACTATTACTAAATTACTTAATTACTAAAAGAAATAACATAAAATATGTACTTCTCCAATTTTGATGCAACATTAAATTCGCTAAAAACCGGAGTTTTTGTTGATCGAAAGCGGACAACACTGTCAACAGACAACAGAAATGGACATGCAACCAAGTGTCCAGTGTCGAGTTCGCATCCGGGTCGAAGTCCGTGTTTTCTCGACACTTTTCGCTTGATCTTCTGCGCGCCTTGTGTCTATGCATAAATATTTAATTAACTGCAGCGCATTATTTTAATTAGGTGTAAAACAGCAAAGTGTCCTTTCCCCACAACAACAAAAACAAGAAGGACAACAAAGCAGCAGGCAAAGTGGCAACAACTGGCAAGTGGCAAGGAGCAAGTGGCAGGTGGCAAGCAGCTAATGGCCAAATTGGGGCGGGGCTTAATCCAAAACTTAATGTCGTTTTGGCTTTTATTCAACTGTAGCTGAAACTGCAACTGTAACCGTAATGATGATAATAGATGCAACTTTGACTTTAACTGTAACAGTATCTGTAGCTGTAGCTGTCACTGCAAGTGCCGTTGTTACGCCTACTTAACACATTGTTGCCCCCTATCACAATTTACATTGCTTTTTTGGCCTGAATGCGGGCCAGAAGAGAAAGCTAACAACAGACCCTTTTTTCCATCATCTTGCCTGTGCAACGATTAGCTTTCTTTCTTCCCCCACTCCGCCCTACTCCCCCCCTGCCCCAAGCACTCTCAGCACTTGATCACTGTCGTCTTGACCTCGATTTCACAATCTGCCTCACACACACGCACACACACACACACACACTGAGATACAAATAAACACAACAAAAAGAAGAAGAAGAAGCAATACACACACAGAGAGAGAAGCGATCAATCGCAAATATACAAAGTATATATGGTGTGATCAAATATACAAACATACATACATATATGCATTATGAGCGTTGCAAATTCAAGTAAATAAGACACAGAGGCAACAAAAATATATCAATCGCCCATAAAAATATTTAAAAAAAAAACCATGGCAGTAAATAAGCCTGACAGACAGAGAGAGAGAGAGAGAGAGAGAGAGAGAGAGAGGAAGCTAAGTAAATTGTCTGACTCTGTGCTTCTGTCTTTCTGAATTCTGCATGCATTCATATTCGCCTTGGGGGACGGGAAAAGAAGCGGGGAAACAGAAACTGAGGCTGCGGCTGCGGCTGAGGAGTCTGCAATATCTACAATCGAAATAATAATAAAATAAAAATAATAATAACGACGAGACTTGACCTAATTTCCTTGGCAAGCAGAGTGCGCCCTTTGTTGCCTTTGCTACTTGAAGATAATGTGAAAAACATACACACACGATCATAAAACTGGAGAGACTACAGTCTGCAGATTAAAGACTGCAAACTGGGAAGGTTTAAAAAAAAAGTGCCAGCTGAAGGAAAGAGACGATGAGACGAGTTTAGTTTAGACGAGCAAAACAGGGTCAACTGCAAGTTGCTGTGCACTTCATCATTACGTATCCATATTCTCTCATATTATGATGGTTGTTAATGCTCCATTTTATATCTCAAATGGAAATATCCATAAAGACTTAGGAATCCCTTATGTTAAAGATGAAATTACAAAATATAGTATTAAATATATAGATAGACTAAGAACTCATGAAAGCAATTTAGCCATAAGTTTGATTAATAATAATAACAATGTAAGAAGTAAGAAGGCTTAAACGAATTCACGTGCTCGATCTTTCTCATGGGTAGATGAAAAGTATTCAAACATGTAATACATAGAATATGTAGAAGGGCTTAATGAATATCAATATCTATTGCCTCTGTTAATTTACTATTAATTATAAAATTTACTTTTTGTCAGATAAAGACAGATTAAGAATAAAATGAATAATACAAAAAAATTATAATGCTGAAATAATTTTATTATAATTCCATTATAAAATTATAAATCTCATTTCAATACCACAAATATTTAATTATAATTTAGTCATTTTGATGTCACTAACGAATCAATTGTAAATATCTTTGGCATTGCATTTTGCAGAGCACACCGTGTAAGCATCCCGTCATATTGTTGCAAGATGTCAATTTCATGGATCTGCACTCGCTGGTGGAGTTCATCTATCACGGCGAGGTCAATGTGCACCAGAAGTCGCTGCAGTCGTTCTTAAAGACCGCCGAGGTGTTGCGCGTCTCGGGATTAACACAACAACAGGCCGAGGACACGCACAGCGTAAGTTGCAACATCATTAATGTTCATGACAAATCAAAGTCCAATTTTTTTGATTTGATATTCTTTTGGTCTGAATTTTAATAGCTTCTATTGATTTTATTGGTTTGATCATTTACTTATATGTTATTTATATTGGAAATTGATACATTAGATTTTTTAACAACATATGGAGTTATGAGTTTTATTTCTAATTTGGTTAAATTTGTTAATGTCTTCCTTTTGCGATTCTTTTCTTTGGAACCAAGCAGCATTTGGCACAGATACAGAACCTGGCCAATGCCGGAGTGCGCACTCCGCTCAATTCACATTCACATTCGCATCATGGGGCGTTGCATGATGATGGTGCCGCCACATTGTTTAGCAATCGCCAGGGCGGTGGAGGTGGAGGAGGGGCAGCCTCACCGCCACCAGCAGGAACGCCACAGTTGCCACATCAGCACATCAACAATCATCTGCTGAAGCGCATGGCTTTGTTCCATCGCAGCAATGCCGCCGTCGAGGAGACGTCGCATGCTCTGAAGCGTCTGCGCAGCAATGTCGACAATGGTCTCTCCACCAACAGCATTAACAGCTTGAGCAACAGCTTGAACAACATCAACAACAGCAACAACAACAGCCCGGACTTGCAACTCCACGCACCGCGCAGCGCTTCACCACAGCTAACGCCGGCCGATTTCAGCACGATCAAGCACCACAACAACAACAACACGCCCCCCGCTCAAGGAGGAGAAACGTGAGTATTCGTTTCCTTTTTAAAATCAATCAATTTTTAGCGAAGTTATGAACGTTTGAAGTTGGTCAAGCCTTTGACCAAACATCTTTACAAGTCAGATTTGCTGACCAATTTGGCAAGATTTTTACAAAAAAATTAAAATTCTCAGAAACAAGTTCAAGAGTTGTTTTGTACTAACTACGATATAAGGAGTTGATTAAAACTGAAACTTTGTGATTTGAAGAGATCAATTTTTGAAATAGCAAAGGGGGTATTTTATGATATATTTTGTATATATACAGTGGAGTCCGATTATAACAACTTCGCTTATAGCGTTAGTCCGGTTATTGTGACGGAAACTCGATGGCTTTGTTGGTCCCCATATAAAGTTATCTGAAAGGACCGCCGGTTAGTCAGTTCGTCTCCGCTTTTAGCGACAAAGCGCTTATACAGACGAGATTTTTCATAATTCAACCGGATATTGCGACGTGCCAAAAAAAAATACAGCAAAATAATGTCAACAAATTTAAGCGAAGACACAAAAATATTTACAGCGTGCGTATGCAGACCTGATATATTTTATATTTGTTATATTTCAAGTTTTTACTGCTTTTTTTCCAATAAAACTTAATGCGTAAATTCGCCAAATGTGAGTTAATTCACTAAATGCGCATGATGATGATAAAAAAATTAATTGGTTTTATGTAAAAACATATTAACGACATGGCAACCATAAAATAAACAAAATAAAAAATTGTTTTTTCTCACCTATCTGTTAGTGCGTCTCCCGGGTATAACCACGTAAATCGTCGGTCCCTTGAAATTCGCTATAACCGAACTCTACTGTAGTTAGTAATTATTTAAGATTGAGAATAAGCATGGAATACATAACTCTTCTTCCTTTGCTTGCAGGCAATGGACCCAATGGCAACGCTGGCAACAACTCGGGCAACGGCAATGCAAACGGAAATGGTAACAACAATGGCAACAACACTGGCAACGGCAACGGCATCTCCATCAGCGAGAAGCTCGGCAGTCTGACACCATCGCCAATGGCACGTGGCGTCGGCGCCGAAGATGTCAAATCGGAGCCAATGGAGCTTGTCTGCTCCAACAACAACAACGCCAATCCCAATGCCAACGATGAGCACAGCAACGACTCCACTGGCGAGCACGACGCCAATCGCTCCAGCAGCGGGGATGGCGGCAAAGGCTCCTTAAGGTGAGTTGAGTTGAGGTTGCATATCTATAGTTGAAACTTTAAGTGAGGGTCTGCGTCCAAGCAAAGCGAGGACTCAAAAGCGGGATTCCTAGTATGTATATAAAATACTTTGTCCTCACTGACTGACTGACTGATATATCACAGCCAAAGGCAAACCACATGTCCTTGACACTTGAAATTTAAAAAAAATGAGAATAATTTTAAGAGATTCATATGGGTATTCAAATTTTTTAATTCCACCTGCAAGCTATTTTTAAAATAAAAAACATTTTTTAAATTGCAATAAATGCAAGCGCGGTAAATTAGTTTAAGCACTATATGGTTTATTCATTTGAATGGGTCTATGATATATTGGATGTCTTATATACAATTTTGTGGAGACCAACGCAATGTTTCTGTACGATCGTGCTTGTCTATGGGATCTTAGGTAATGTTAGATAGAGGCAACTATAGCATAATAATGTTATGTTTTGGTCTTATGTATTATTAGACGGAATCAACTGTAGCGTTTTATAGTATAGTTGCCTCCTTTCTACTTATCTTACTATATGATGTTAATTGTGTCCAGTGATCTTACACTATGTATGCTTATCTCCTATTTCTGAGCGCCTGTTGTGACCCTTTCCAGAGGTAGCGCACACTGAGAGTTGTCTAAATTCCATGTATATTTAAAAGCAAATACACTATTTGATTTCAGCTCTGGCAATGATGACGAGCTCGGGGACAATCTCGCCTCTCATCATGCCGCACAGCCCTTCAT
Source organism: Drosophila sp. st01m (assembly GCA_018901795.1). Classification (NCBI taxonomy): domain Eukaryota; kingdom Metazoa; phylum Arthropoda; class Insecta; order Diptera; family Drosophilidae; genus Drosophila; species Drosophila sp. st01m. The sequence continues at coordinate 247,903 of JAEIFG010000706.1, read as the reverse complement.
CATGTCACCAGCTGACAACAAATTATTTCCTGGTGCCGCATTCAGCTTCCCAATGAGCAATCTCGATCATCCAGCCCTGCTTGGTGAGTATTTTCAGACTTAGTCTCAACTAAAATTAATCAACTATTTTCCTATCGACAACAGGTCTCAACACACAATTGCAACAATCTGGCGAACTCGCTGTCTCTCCACAAGGTGAGTCCAAGCATTTCTCTACTCTACCTCTATTGTTTCGCTCTATTTGCGCTCAAAAGCTCATTATTACATTTTTTACATCAAATGCAATTATCAAAAAAAAAAAAAAAAAAAAGAAACATATATATATATATATATTTATATATATATATGAAAAAACACTTATATATGCATCCATGTATGAGTGCAATTTTTGAAGAAAATAAAAGAAATATCAATGAAAAAAATATAATAATAATAATAGAAGAAATTTCAAATATTTTAAACGTTGAAGAAATGTGTCTGTATCATTTGTTTTACTTGAAAACATACATTAATGCGTACATGCATATAAATCGGCTATATATATGTGTGTTGATTACAATTTGATTTAACTTTTGATTTATTTACCTACACAAATACATATTTGATTATATCATAATCGATTATTTTTCGTCATTCAATTTGATTTCCAAGTAAACCATACTAAGAGTTTAGTCAAAGTTGGTCCAGATTTTGAAATCCCAAGAGAAATACTTAACACATACCAGTTTTGGGCCAACTTTGTCAATGACTCATTAGAATTGCAAACACGTAAAAGCCAACAGACAACTTAACCCAAAAAAATACTATATATTTTAAATGTTAAGTTTTTTTTTGTAATTTTTTTTTGTTTTTTTTTCATTCTTTTTTTGCATCTTCATGTCTAAAAGAAAACAGTGTATAAATTTCTTTCTTGTTTGATTGTTTCGATGGTAAATGTTTTCATTTATTTTCGTTACTCGTAAAGACAACCAAAAAAAAGAATCTTTGTAAATGAGAAAATAAACACCCAAATACCCTAAAAAAAGCAAATGAACAGTAGTAACAAAAAAAAAAAAAGGAATTAGAAAAACATTGCAGATATTCGTATATTAATCAAAAGTAGAAAAAAAACCACCAAGCTAATCATCATTATCATTAATATCACAACGATGATGATGAACGTGACAATATCAACGATCAGATGATGCAAAAATTAGAATTAGAATTTCAATTCAAATGCAAGCGTTGAACAACAAACACTAAACCCTGAATTCAGAACCTAAAAAAGCAACAAAAGCAAATGTAGGCTGTAGAATCTGACTTTTAACTATATCTCAGCCAAAATGTGGAGCTCTAATAAACCTTACTTCCTGTCACCTTGTGCGAGTGTGTGTGTGCGTTTGTGTGTGTATGTGTGCAAAACTAATTAACTAGGAGTCGAAAGTCTGACTAAGTGTCAATCTTTACCACACAAATGCGTTTAGCAAAATTGCCTCTGTTTTGAAAACTGTGGCGCACATTTTAATTGGCGCTGTTATGCTGCGGTTAAGCCACAACAATTTGTTGTCATTTTCCCACCACTTGCCACAACAACTTTATAACTCACACATACTGTACGCAACACACACACATGTAGGAGGTGCGTGCCTAAAAGCATGCAACGAGAGTGTATATTGTACTAAACTAGACTGAAACCACTTCGTAAAAGCTTTGTGGCTTTGTGGCATGCAACAACATTCAGGGGCAACATTTGGCCCACATAACTGTCTTACACATGTACCTGTAGATGGGGATGATGGGGATATTAATGAGGCATCTCAGTTGAAAGTTATGAACTTGATAAAATCTAATCAGGAACAAACATATCAGACATGAGTGGAAAGTTGTTAGACATACTTTTTAAACCTTTTTTTATTCAACTTCCATAAATGGGTTATGTTTTAATTTTCTAATAAAATCAACTTGCATTGTTCGACAGTAATAAAATTTATACAATTGCAGTATTATTGTTGTGGTCCCTAAATAACTCAGCTGGAAGTTGAGTTCTTAAGTTTTGAGTTCAGTTGAGTTTATTGTTTGCTGCTTATTGCTTGCTGACATTTGACATTTTTTTGAATAGAGTTCAAAAAGCGAGAAGTGTGTATTTATTTGTGTTAGTTTTTGAGAATTTATTTGGCTTACTTCATGTGTGTTCCCAACATGAACATGTTAAATCAGAATCAGAATCAACGATATATACTCTGCAACGTCATAATGCCACATTCGATTCTCGCTCGCTCTCGCTCTACTACTCTTTGCCTCTCTCTCTCTCTCACACAGACACGCACACACACACTCAATCCCTCTCTTTAACTCGTTCACACAATACTTATCTTTCTCTCTCTCATACACAACCCATTAAAATTATTATGAAATACAAATCAAGACCAAGATGTGATGAGAATCGAAATCCGAATCCGAATCAGAGTAATAAAATTATTAGTAATCAATATAAATAACACAGAAAGTGAGAAATACATATATATTTTCCTCATAATTGTTTCTTAAACATTTATTGTTGTTTTTTTCTGTCATATTCGTTTTGTTTCGTTTTGTTTCGTTTATTTGTGTCCTAATTTTGTATTCGTATCTAAAAGCAAAATATTTAATCACAGTGCAACCAATTACATACATACAACATACATTTACATGAATACATACATTTACATAGACACCTACTCACTTAGATACATAGATACTCAATTATATTTATGTTTATGCTCATATATATACACCACTTAGTTGTAAACATACAGACAAACGAAATAATTTTGCTTTCTTTATTTTAAATGTTTATGTTCAGCCATTTTTTTTCTTTTTTCATTTTTAAATTTTAATTAACGATTTTGCATATTTAAATTTATGCCACAAGTTTCGGTCGCTTAAAAAGGATTTTTGCAAGATTTTCGTGCATTCTGAAAATTGAATTAATATGAATTTTTTTCAATTTTACTATTAAAGCCATTTCAAAATGCACAATCTTGGATTTTACAATATATATTTGCCTGCCTGTTTATTTAATTTAATTTTCAAACATACTCAACAACCAGAACAACAAAAACAACAACAATTACCATTATTTGGTGTACAACTTTTGTGTTTGTGTAAAATGCAACGCATTATAAGATCGATTAAATATATATTTTATATATGGTACATAATTATATATTGAATTTTTCATTTACTTTGTACGTCGTCGTGCTTGTGTCTAAACTAAGTAACCAAATTATCTAAGCAAATACTCCCAATTTTACTCCCAATTCTACATTCCCCCTATACCAAAAAAAAAAAAAAAATTAAATTATAGACCACCCCTTACCCATAACATTAACAGCAAAAGCAAAATATAAGCTTGACTTATATATGTATTTGCATTGAAAAACCAAAACTGAAATTACCCCAGTAAAAAGAAAGGAAAAACACAATTAAAAAAACATTAATTTCAGCATTCATCTCAAATAAGGCTTTTATTTAAATTACCTTAAATATTGCTTGTGGTTTTTCTGTTTTTTCTTTTCTGTTGTTGTTTCGTTTTCTGTGTCGTTTGATTTTCTTAAGCAAAATTTAAGATGAAAAAGTCCTCAAACAGCATAAATACATCACAAGCATACATCATTGACACCTCAAAACACATGCATAGTACATACATATATATCTATTTTGGGAGTATGTTCTTTTGCTTTAACCAATATATGAAAAATATCGAAAATAAGAAAAAATAAGACATAGATGTACATACATATGTACATGCTTACATCAGACTTACATAATTTATAGAGATGTTTGATTTAGGAGTATTTAATAAATTACTAAGATAAAGAAAACAGCGGCAAATTGGCATAAGAAACACAGAACATTTATTAATAATAGAACAAAGAGAATAAAAGAGCATATTATTGGCATTTATATACAAAAATACTTACGACCAAACAAGCAACTCACTTGATACCGTGTACATATACATGTGCATAGACAAACATACACACACACACACACACACACGCACAAATTACACACAGCCAAACACACGCTGAAAGCGCACACGGAATAAAGGTGTATAATTATTACATAATTAAAGTTGAGAACAGACAATTGAAATAAGTATTAAACTAGAACACTCACACACGCACACCAACATATTGGTCTTGGTTCCTTAAAATTATATATATATATTGAAAGGATACGTACATACACACACAAAAATTACAAAATACAAGATTGAAGCTGCCGTCAGTCAAGATTTTTTCTTTCTACCTCCGATAAAAATAGAATATGTTTTATTTCTGTCGGATTTGATAAGATTCGATAAGATTATTGTTGAAAGTATCTGTATAAAAAACTCTCGTCTGAAGCAAACTTTTAGAAATACAATTGCAATTTGTAATATTTTTTTGTTAGCGATTTGAAAATTATCATAGGACCAAAGTTTTTCAAAAAAACAATTGCAACTTTCACTTACCACTTTCTTTTTCATCCTATCCAAAATATATAAAAATAGTCAACATTACAAAAATGAAACACAAATAAAAAAAATTCAAAAGGCAACAAAAACAATAAAAACAATGAAAGAGGCGCTCAAACTTCACAACTAATAATCCATACATGCAAACATACATACATCACGCATACATACATGCACACCCACCACACACACACACACAAGCAAAAACTAACTTCACATGATAATAATAATAACAACTAACGCTATATATAATTACTTACTAACCTGGTTCGACTAGAACTCACTCTCACTCCCCTTATTTAAATAATGAGTACACATACATTGAATATTATCGCTAAGAAAACACAACAAGAACAACAAAACAAACAACAGCAACAACATATACCAACAAGTACAAAAATATTACAATAAAATTTTGAATTATTAGTTTAATTAATATTACAATTATTAAACCAAAAATAAAAAATCGTGTGAATTGTGCTTACATATATACATGGAAACAAGTAACTTCATTAGGTATTACAAATAATTACAATCAGAATTACAATTACAACTCAAGCTTCACGTATATAATTGATAACAACTCGCTTTAAATTACGCTCCCTATATGTATAATTGTTGTTACTTTTATAATATTATATACACACACATACATATACACATGCATACATACAATTACAAATACAACTACAAATACAAATACAGATACCAAGCAGCTTAGCATAGTTTAATTTAGTTTTAATCGCAAAACTCACAAAATTCAATAATTTTAAGTTCAACAATTGGTGGAATATTGTGGAAATACATTCAAGTTAACATTAATTACTATTACAATACTATTACTATTGGCAAAAAAACTTCGAATTAAATCATCATTGAATCGAAATGTATTATATAATATTGATAATATTAAATATCAAATCTAATTGCACAGCAAATTTCATTATTTTACAAAAACTTTATTGAAAATTAAAATAACAATTTATTGGACTTATTCTTATATTCAACAATATATCAACAATATTGCTGTACAGTTGTAATAAAAGAAATCAATTTGTATTATGTCTAAGCTTAAAACGCAAACTAGTTATAAACAAATTCACAAAATGGAACCAACATCAATTTCCCCCACAATCAAAGTCCATAGCCCCCAAAGCACAACATCAAATTGCTCAAAGATCCTCTCCAATAAAAAAAAAAAAAAAATAATAATAATAATCCCAAATTAGCTTACCTGGAGTTTTCATACAAAAAAGACAACGAAATGATGAATATGACGCTGACATTAATGATGATAATGATAATTACGATAAAAGTAAATTTGGAAATGGTTTATTTTTAATCCTTTATTTAAGTGACACAATCCCACACACACCACCCACACATAAATACTTTACACGCACATAATACACACAAAACACTACAACAACAACAGAAACAACAACAAGAGCGATACGAACAAGCCCAAACAACAAGAACAGCAAGAACAACAATGATGGTATTATGGTGATGGTGTTTAACATAAACACACACGCACACACACACACGCAAAAATACACACACACGCCAATACACACACAAACTGCCAATAAACACCGAAATACACTGAAACAAACAATGAAAATCAAGATTTACCAACACACGTTTTAAGTTTGATTCCCTACTCCTACTTTTTGTGTATATTGCCACCACATACACTCCGTTCACAACGGTAACGAGTACAACAACAACAACAATAACAACAACAATAACAACAACACCAGCTACAAAAAAACACTGAAGCAACAGAAATAATTAAAGCGATACAAAATTAATTCCCTTCTCCCAAAACAGTAACACAAAAACGCTCAAAAACGAATCTAAATTAAAAAAAAAAAACGAAATAAAACAACAAATAAAATAATCACGCTAATGACGAAGTATTAGAACTTTTGGGATATGATAATGTGTTACGAGTTTTATTGCACTTATAAGTATCGATACTATCGATAAGGCACAATTATTTATAGCAATTGAAAATAAAACACATGTGACTGTGACTGCAATTCGAAACTCGAAAGCTTTACCTTTCATATTTTCTTACTTAAATTAAATTTTTTCAAACACATTAAGAATAGATGACAACAGATTATATAAGATTAGATGTTAGATCCCATCCGATCAGATCGAATCGTATTGACACCATGAACAATCAAATAGAAGAAATAAATTTGTCCACTACAAGTTGTATTTTTTTCATTCCTTCGTTCGTTCGTTTTTTCACACAAGTCCTCGATCAATCGTCAATTATTTATCTGTGTCAGCTTAGTTCCTGATCTTGAGAACTTTAGCTTTAACTCCAATCAATCATCAACTCAAATACAGTACAAAAAAAAGTAAAAAAATCAAACTAATTTTATATGTAGGTCACTTGTTAAATTGTAATTCACAATTATACAAAAAATAAATCCAAAGTTAAATTACAAATTATTACAAAATTCCAAAACCAAATATAAATTAAAAATTAAACAAAAGATAATTATATATATTACATATTTGATGCAAAAAATGCTTGCGAACTATTAAGTAATTCAAAAAAAAAAAAAAAAATTCCATCGAATTCGATATTAGAAACAAGAAATTAAAAAGTAATAATACCAAACAAAAACCTTAAACTCGTTGTCCTTGGGCTAATGCGACGTTTTCTGACTTTCTTCCTACTTTGTCGTCAGGTCAACTGACGACAAATGCTACAACTTCTACAACAACAAACAACAACAACAACAACTACAACAACAACAAAAAATGCAACTACCTGTCATACTCTGAACAAACAAACAACCACAACTCAACAACAACAACAACCTCTACATCAACCACAACAACAATAAATCTAATAAACAAAACAACAACAACAGCCATAACAAACGCCTCTGGCATCTGTGGGCTTAATCTGTCGACATTCGCAGCCAATTGCAACAACAATGTGAGCAGCAGCAGCAACAACAACAACAACAGCAGCAGCAGCAACAGCAACAATGGCATTTCAATACTTTCACCACAGCACCAACAACAACTGCAACCGCAGCAACACCACCACCAACAACAACAACAGCTGCAAGCGCAGCAGCAACATCAACAATTAAACAATGCTGGCAATCAAACATCTAACGGCATATCAAACTCAGCAGCAGCAGCAACAACTGCACAACAGCAAATGTTTGCCGCCGTTATGGCCAACATGGCGTCGGCCTCGGCATCGGCATCGGCTGCAGCTTCGGCTTCAACCAGCGTTATAAACAGTGCTGTCAACAGTTCGTTGAACAACAATTCGGCAATCAATCATTCATCGGTGAATGCATCAAGTGGCGGCGATGATTTCCGTTGCAATCCGTGCAACAAGAATTTAAGTTCGCTGACTCGTCTCAAGCGTCACATACAAAATGTTCACATGCGACCGACCAAGGAGCCAGTGTGCAACATTTGTAAACGCGTCTACAGCTCGTTGAACAGCTTGCGTAATCATAAGAGCATATATCATCGTAATCTCAAGCAGCCGAAACAAGAGCCGAATGCACCACAGAATAATGCCACAAGCAATAGCTATTATCATCAGCAATTAAACCATCACAATTCCTCATAGGGTTTCATGTATTTTGACTATCACCTGGCCAATGTCAAATATTGAACGTGCGCTATGGTTATGGTCGAAACATCACTTTCTTGTCGCAACGATCAGCAAACGGTTTAGTTTTAGGCACCAGCACCATCACCAGCACCGTCACCAGCACTACCACCAACATTAGCATCGTCACCAGCAGCTGATCGTACTATCGACATAGTAAATATTAGAAGAAACCTTTGTTAAGTTTGTCAAGTTGGAACTATACATCTGTCAAATTGCATATAGTTGGTCAATTAATTGTTTTGACAAACAGACACTTTTCAATTTCAATAAATCAAAATCAATCTTTTAATTGATAACCAAGTAAACATAAATATAAAATATGTAAATTTGGTTCTTTGTCATAATAATTAGTTGATGAACTGTATACTATACTTTACATTTTGTTTTTAATTGACATAAGTTACTTTACATACAGTATACACTACACACAATAATTCACTCACATATAGATATATTTAGTAGTATATAAATCATGAAAAGAATGACGACAACGGTGCTTCAAATATCGATGTACAAGTCTATAGATTGAATCACTGATATGCAGGGCGGAAAATACAATTATATAATCCTTAGGCTAGAATCACTTAGTTGCCTTTTCTACTGTAAGCTTCGACATTTTAAAAAGAAAAGAAGCACAAAAATTTTTTCAGGCGTTAAAATTTCAGTTCTCATAATTGTTTTTGGAATATATAAATCTACGATTCTGACGATACTATATATCAGAAGTTTTGGGTGTTGAATACACGTTTTCTGCACTAGATTGATACAACTTTAAGTAAATGTTTTTTATTATCCATATGTATATTACTAGTATGAATAAGTATGTAATGTGCATTGGTTGATTGAATATATTTTCGTGGGATCGATAAGAATCATTCATCTGAACGGGGACCCAATTCAATTAAATGTACAACATGCAACACAATTTTCTTAATACACCAGACTTTTTATTATTTTTTTTCTTCTGAATGTAGTGACTTAATGATAAGACAAAAATTGCTAAGGTGCCGGTAGTGAATTCTTCAAATGGCTTTAATAAAATACAATTTAAACCAATACTTATATAGGTAAGCCTTTAATGCTTTTTATACGAAATTAAGGCCAAGCTAATATAATTTTTTTTGTTTTTTTTTTATTCGGTACACATGTACATACACACCTAATAATAAATACAATTACATGCACTTAAATTACATTTTATGAGTAAAAGATAAAGTAAATAATGTGAGAAGAGACCGACCGAACGACCGACCAATTTCAACTTTAATCATAAATGATATTTGATTAATTATGATTAATTAATTAGAATTGAGGAAAATACACACACACACACACACACACATACATTTTATAAAAAGAAGTATACATAAGTAGTACTTGTAAGTACATAATAATTACTACAATTATATTGTAGACATTTGTTAACATAAATATATATACATTAAAAATGTTTTTTTTTTTTTAATATAAGATTACAGAAGACTAGTTTGTAGATACATATAAACACACATGTAAACATGGCATATGTTAATCGGATACTTTATGAGTGCACCTGTGTTCGTTAGTTAATAGTTACATATAATACATACATATATAACAAGTATATATTAATAAGAGCAACGCCTAATACAGATACATAAATAAATACATAAGCACATTTACACACATCCTCAAGAAAAATACACACACACACACACACACAGAAATGGTATAAAAGCGATATACATTTACAATTATACATAAAATCTATATATAAATATAAAATGATGGACTTGAATGTAACATAGCAATTGCAGTAACAGTAATTATTGAAGTTATTTGATTATTCTAATAATAAAAACTTACACATAATACGCAATTATTTCATTTATGAGTACCAAGAGTGAACATCTGCTTAATTACTTCAACTTTTGTATGCCAATAATGCCAATCGAATAATCTAGGCAGTAATAAAACACACATATGATCACACATACTTTACATGACATTATTGATTCATCGACACATAGGTCAGTTAAAAGATACAAGGATACATGGATATTTAGACAGATTGCCGCAACATTCAATGTATTCACTTAATTACTTTATCAACTTCCTTTCTACAAAATCATCCAAAATTTCAATACATGTTGACACACATACACATCTTCATTTATATCATTATTCCATTTACATTTTTTGAATACATTGCTAATTTATTGAAGACTGTCATATATCAAAAAAACACGATCTCAGAGTTTTTAAAACGCAGCAATTAACTTTCACCAGCTGAGTTACAGACATCTAATTAAATGTCCCACAAAGACAGATTTTAAATCTAATAATTAAAGTTAAATGACTTACACATTTCAAGGTGAAAGTCAAAGGAATAATTTATGTACTGAATTGAAGACTTTAAGATGAAAACCCGTGTTTTTTTGAGATGGAACAGTTGGTTTAACAAAAATTAAATAAAAACAAAAAAAAAAAACGTGCACGTGTATTTCTCATATTAACAACATTTAATATACATACAATTACATTTATTATACTACATGCATACATACACAATAATTTTTGTGTTAAAAACTTTTCGTTTTTGGTATGTATACAGAAACTATTTTACTATAAAAAATATAAGCGTTGTCTTTTCAATTTTGTTTTATGTGCAGAAATTATAGTTTTTTGTTTGTGTTGAGCTAGTGAAAAATCGCTGTGAAAACGTCGCTGAAATCGTAAAACAGCCCTCGATTTCAAGTCTATATGCAAATTAAATTATTTTACTTAAGTATACCTATTTACAACAATACCAGCAATTGAGCAACGATTACTAATACTTATAAATTCCACTCTACCTGAGTACAATACAATCACAAACCTCTCCCTACTACCCTCCCCTTACCCCCTCACCCATACCATAAGTCCCATTCATCCAGTAACCAAGTTGACCAGGTATCAACACCAACCACAACCACAACTACAACAACCAACAGCAACAACTGCCAAACATGCCTGCAAAACGTTAAGTATCAAACCCGAAATGCCACAAAAATATTCACTCACTCTCATACACACACACTGCTCACACACACACAAATCCTTTTTAATAAGTTCCTATACCATGCAATAATTCGAATTAATTATTGATATGATGCAAGCATCTAATTGTATACTCATCCCAAGCCCAAAAATCAACATAAATCACCAATATATTCCCAACAGCTGAAAATTCAGAAAATTCCTATATTGTCCTGCCACGCCCCCGCACCGCCCCGCCCCACCCTGACCCAAAACTGACCCGCCTTGAAATGCACGTCTTTTGATATGGTACATTTGGTTTTTACTTAAGCAAAAAAAAACCCAACACATTGAAAAAATTATTAAACCAAACGCATCGCACACTGGCAAAAATGGTGCTGTGCTTGAGTTTGAAAAAAAGAGACACTTGTGACAATAGAATTAAAGAAAAAATGTTAGTACTTGAAAGAAATGTCAAGTAATTCAAATAACAAAAATCGAATAAAAAAATAATACTAAAACATTAAATATATACTACAAATCAATCAGGCCAAACATGTTTCAAAATTTTGCTAAAAAAAACAACAACAAAAACAATTGGTATTAAAGCTATGCAAGAAAATTTACAAAAAAAAAAAAAAAAAAACAATTGATGAAATTTTCATGATAACTCCAATTGGTACATCCACCAACTACAAATCTTTATGTGTATCTCTATATAAATATATATATATATATATATATATATGTATTTATTTATTTATATATATATATATATATATAATATATATATATATATATATATATATATATATATATATATATATATATAAAATGATATTCAAAAATTGCCGTTGCGTTCTCAGAGATACCAGATATCTGTTTTATTTTTCACATTCTTAACATTCTGATGAGTTTCTGAGATTTGGAATCTCACTTAACCCGTTGCAGCCTTTCTTTTGGCACATCTACCAAAGGCAACTGTACCTACAATCGTCGTCAACGAGAGAAAATATGAGAAAAAGCAATTAAATAATATTAACAACCAAGAAATATATATATATGATGGCATCAATATACTTTCGATACAAATTTTACTCACAAACTGCACAAATTTGTCAAAATTAATCCAATATCCAAAATTAAACAAAACTTATGCATCAAGTTACAACAATATTAGACACCTGAATAAAAAAAAAACAACAGTCTTTTAATACTATTATTTACATATGCTTTTGCGAAACGCGACAATGAAAAAAACACAATTGCAAAATTGCCAATTTGTTAAATACAACCAAATTCCACAAAAAGTGTTTATATATAAACTTTGATGATGATTTTATTGAAAAAAATGCAAATGAAACAGAAACAGCAAAACAACAAATTAGATGATTAAAAAAAACAGCAAATTTACATTGTTTTGAGCCTGGATTTGTTAGTGTAATAATGTAACATAAACAATACAAAACGAATTAAAAGCTAACACTATAACTGACACTATAACACACACAAAAACATAACACAAGACAGAATTACACACACAAAGAAAACAATCAAATACAGACATACGTAATGTACGTGATGAAATGCGTACATTGGTATGTTCTTCACAAACGAACTCAAAAACATACGTACTTTGTTAATACGCAAATTATTTCATCGAATGAAATATTAAAATTCATGAATTTAAAATCATGATATGCTCTGTCGTATAAACAAAGTATCAGCTACACATACACAGACATAAAGACAAAAAATTCAGCAACAAATAAAAAGGAACAAACTAAACAAGTACAACAATAACAACAACATAAACAACAACAACAACAACAATAAAAAAAAAACAAAAGTCAAATATACAGAAAAGTCACTATTGTCTCTTTTTTTCTTCTCTTCCTATATGACATATAGGTGGCAGCACCAGCCTACTCAGCGGCGTCATAGTGGCCGGTGGTAGTGACAACCCTAGTAATAGTAGTAGCAACAACAACAACAACAACCAACAACAACAAGTAGAACAACAAACATCACAACACCAACAACATCATTCCACCACACATAGCCCACAACAACAGCAACAACAGCAACAACCGCAACAACAGCAAGAACGCGTGCAAGAAAGAGAGCGCGAGAGAGAAAGAGAACGCGAGCGCGAAAGAGACAGCACGAAAGCGAGCAGCGAACGTAGTCTTTCGCGATCCTCGCCGTGTGGCATTGATGCCACCCCCACGGCATCGCCCACATCCTATCACAAGCGAGAGCGAGAGCGCGAGAGGGAGAGAGATAGGGAGTTGGAGGGAGCCCGAACAACGCCAGGAGCAACAACACCGCCGCAACAACAACCACAACAACAGCAACACTTACCACCACCTCACTTTGGACTCTCGCTGCTGCATCAACAACATCAGCAACATCATTATGATCTGCCACATGTGGCACATCATGCGCATGCGTTGGCACGTGCCGCGTCTCCCTTGGAGCGACATCATCTGTTGCATCAACATCAGCAGCATCAACATCATCAACATCGGCGTGCCTCATTGTCGCCATCAGCAGCAGCAGCGGCGGTTGCAACAGGTCGCGGTGTTGCAGGAACTGTTGCTGGCAATAATTTATTATCCTCGTCGCAACGTAACGAGGTGGCACAGTCAGCCAACCGTTTGTTGTTGCCACTGCCGTTGAATGCGTGCCATCGTTGCGATGTCTGTGGCAAGTTGCTCAGCACGAAATTGACACTGAAGCGCCACAAGGAGCAACAACATTTGCAGCCGCTCAACAATGCCGTCTGCAACTTGTGCCACAAAGTTTTTCGCACTCTTAACTCCTTGAATAACCACAAAAGCATCTATCATCGCCGTCAAAAGAATCATCACTCGTATTTCCATCAGCAAGCTGGCAGTCCAGTCGGAAGTCGACTCCATCAGTCTCTCAGTGGCGGTGCTGCTGGCGGCAATGCGGTGGCAGCTGCAGCGGCAGCGGCAGCAGCTGCCGCGGAGCTGCTGCTATCACCGATTGTTGGTGCCGCTGCAGTTGCCGGCGGAAATGCCAGTTCCACATTGCAGCTGGCGGCGGTGCATCAGCAACATCAGCAACACCAACAGCAGCAGCAGCAGCAGCAGCAACAACAGCAGCAGCAACAGTTGTCGCCCAACATGGTCAAGCCCTGCATAGATTTCTTATAAGATCAGCATCAACTATTGCAGCAGCTGTTTCATGTTGCATTAAACAACTCGGCAGCAGCAGCAGCAGCGGCTGCAACAGCAGCAGCAGCGGGAGGTGCGGGTGGTGCGAGTGGAAGTGCAGGTCCAGTTGCGAGTGGAAGTGCGGGATCCCCAACAGTTGATCTCACACATTTGGATCAGCAGGGGAGCAGCAATGTTTATGCCGCGGCGGAGGCATTGCATCTACATCAACAACAGCAACAGCATCACGGTCACACTCACAGTCACGGCCACGGTCACCACTTAACGTCGCACCTAACGGGACATCCGGGGCATCCACATTCCCATTCCCATCATCATCCCTACGAACGTATGAATTTATTAGACCAATAAGTACAGCGCATCATTTGTGGGTTGTTCACCAAAAAATATCGTTAACTATTTATTTTGTGATATTTTCCGATGATCGAGATCGATATTCTTATCCGATATGTTTCCTTGCGAAATATGACGAACTAGTGACAAACTAGTGACGAACTAGTGACGAACTCAAAGTCGCACTCAGAAATTGCAACTATTTTCTCGATAACAACCCTAGCGCTAAGATGTATGCTACACAACTGTGACGATCTATTTCATATTAAGTTAATAACAAACACACACACCCAGAAAAATACACATACACTAGCACAGATAGAGATGGAGATACTCGCGCAAAAGGAACAACACATAGAGGAAGATTTAATCAGCAAGTTTGGAACCCAGATTTACACTGCACATTTTTCTATGTTTTTTTTTATATTTGTTTTTTAGAACGAGTATTAGAAAAAATGAGTATTAACAACTGTACATAATGATAGTAGTGCAATTGAGCTCAGCACCGGATCGGAACCGTACGTAAGCTCTTTACCACGATATATGTATATAACATATATGTACACATATACTTTGGATCTCATGCTAGCAAACACTGCAATAGCTATTTCGGCAACACATAAAAAAACTGAGGAAAATGAGAAATGAATTCCATTGAAAGATGATCGATGGAAACTATTTAGGCAAATAAAAAGAAAAACTGTGATTTTTTTACAAACTTGATTAAAAAAAAAAACAAAACAAAACAGAGCTATAAGAAAAGAAGCGAAGCATTTTAAAATAATTGAAGTCTTTTATGATTATACGCGTATAAATTAAAAAAAAATATTATATATGTAGAGCACGCTAATATATTTGAGAAAGTGTGTATGTTTTTTTTCACAAATCGGCAAAGCCAAGAAATTAAATTAACTGAAAATTATAAGGGAAACTAAATCAAGGAAAGACCTGTGAAATATTTCGACCCAACCGAGCGAAGCATAAAAGACTGTTACC
Source organism: Drosophila sp. st01m (assembly GCA_018901795.1). NCBI lineage: Eukaryota > Metazoa > Arthropoda > Insecta > Diptera > Drosophilidae > Drosophila > Drosophila sp. st01m. The sequence goes on along the minus strand of JAEIFG010000706.1, from coordinate 232,227 downwards.
CCAAAAGGAAATGAAACTAAAATACCAACAACAACACACACTCACACTCATACACACAGCCATACTCTCCCACCCGTATTGTGGTATCATTTACCTTTTGAGTATTACCCCATTATCATATCTAAACCATAAAATACATAGTAAAGTATACGTATGTATGTATATTAGTGTTGCAAACTTTTTTAAACACAAAAACTGCAACTTTACTTGGGGTAAAATTGAAAAATTTTAAATTCAATTCAAATTCTTGCAGTTGTGACAACTCTGATAAAAATATTCGTACATTGTGCAGGTTAAATTACAAATTTAGAGTCAATTTCAGCCAATAATCCATTTATATGTAGCATTATATCGAGCAGCAAATATATATACTTCATACAGATCATAAATATGTAAAATTTAAATGATTGTGCAATACGCAAGTATGAAATGACTATTCAAAATACATATACAAATGTATTGTACAACACTACTTACTTTCACACTTTCCGTTTGACAATACTGCTAGTTGAGCAGCGCAACATAAACTTACATTCAATGTACAACTACTAACAGATTTTTTTTTTTTACTGTATTTTATTATTTAGGGTATTTTTCAAATGATAACAGATAACAATGCATAAAATGAGTAGCAGGGTCTATCTAAATAATATATATGATACATAAAAAAATACCACTCGTAGAGCAGTGTAAAACTTAAACTTAAGAATACGTCGTTTTTTTTTTAATAGATGTAATAAAATAAATATCTACAAAATATATGTGTATTTATAAGTACAAAAAAACTACCAATGTTATGCTAGGCCCTCACACACACACACACACACACACACACACGCACACGCACAAATGTGTTAATGTATATGTAAATGAATATGCATATGTATATGTACATGTGTGGTTAAGGGTACTCCTACTATTTATGAATTTAAATGTAAGGCATCTATACACTACATAACAAATTTAAGTGAATTTATTGTCAGCTCACAACCATAAATAAATACACATTAAAACTACACCACATGTGTATAAATATAACATGCAAACTTGTAAAATAAAATCAATGTGTACATTTGTATTTGTACATAGAGAAGATTAAAAGATGAAAATCCACTAAGATATTAAAAAAGAAAAATTATATTTTGAATAACGATGCTTCTGCGCATTATCAACAATTATTTTGATATTTTACAATTTTATTATATGTATCGGTATCGAATGTACGAGTATGTAAGATTAATTGGAATCGCAGATTGAGAAAGATTCATTTTGTTAAAAACAACAAGGACAAGGACTGATAGTTTTTAGGCATGCAAAAATCTCAAAAAAAAAAAAAAAAACAAACATGAATAATATCTTTTATTATCTGTCTGTCGAACGTACACATGTGTGCAATTTTTATTTTAATTGTAATTTTTATATTTGGGGGCTATACTTGAGAAGGCAATTCAAATGTTGGCCCTGGCTTTATTACATACATATATATATTTATCAATTGGCATGTATTTTTGTAATTTGGGATTTGTAACACATAATCAAAATTTGGAGTAAGCGCAGTATTTAAGATTTCATTTGAATTACATTAATTTTCAAGACTGAACTTTTGAAGTATCTATAAAAATAAAAAAAATATAGAAAACATCAAAAATGGGCAATTGAACGGCATTCTATATGGTTAAGTGTGCAATTGTGAAATATATATTCGATGATCAGATGACATACGATATAACCTAATACCTAATAATTTCAAAGAAATTTAGATGAAACTATTAAATTGAATTCTTTTTAATAAAAATGTCACTTATAGGCCAGATACTTTTGGAAATGCCCTCTTAATACTCGTATTAGCAGACTAGTTAAGGATTTACAATGTATATTCAATGTATACACATACTAAGTGAGAATATACATACAAGCATACATAGAGTTTACATATGTTTTTATGTGTATTGCGAAACTTATGTATTTTTTGTATATTTAAATATACATTGTTGAGAACTGTACATTGTACACGATAAGAATGCGAAATTTATTTATTTTTGGCACAACGAAAAGTCTGAAAAGCTATTTAATTAATATGTATACTGATGCAACTGATGTTGGCACTTATTTATTAATTAAGTTTAAACAATCCTTTTTTATTTCGTTCGTTATTTTGATACCAAATTTTAAAATAAAAAAATGTGTTAAGGCATCCCATACTTATTTGTATACATACATGTGCACATACATTTACATAACGTACATATATATTTATCATCATAATAAGGTGAATATATTCAATTGCACAGCAATTCGGAAATAAGCATATACATATGTAGTTGATGCTAGATAGTTGCCTGGTGACTAATTTTAATTGAATATACTTATTTCATATTTTATATGCATTTCTCAGTGCATTTGAATATTAAATCATAAAATAATTGCATACATATATATGTATGTATATAGATACTAATTTAGTGAGACCAACATACATTGATTTTTTATGTTTAAATGTTTTTTTTTCCCTTAGCAAATGCGATACAAATATTGTAAATACCAAAACATTACACATTTATGCAATAATATAAAAAAAAATAAAATAAAGCGTAAATAACTAGAAGTTTGATTAATAACCAACATACAAAATGGAAAGCGCTGAAAGTACATAATACATATTAAAATATGTGTGTACATTCGTCCGTAAATACATATGTACATACACATATTTACATGACGCTCTCCACTTTAAATGTTTAATAATGATTATAAAAATAACTGAAATAAGTCAAGAGTTTACTGCAATAGTAATAAGAAATAAGACAGACAATTTAAATGATTTTTTTTTTTTCAATTGCTAATTATGTTAAAAATACAACTCTAAAAAATCAAATTAAATTTTCAATTTGAGCATTATAGCAAAGCCATAGCGCACCCAAAGCAAATAATCACAGTAATTACTCATTAACACTAACAGTAACAGTAACAGTAACAGTAACAGTAACAGTAACAGTAACAGTAACAGTAACAGTAATAATAATAGTAACAGTTATAGATAAAGCATCAAGCAATAGTGATGTTCGTTGTTTTAAACGTACTATGAGTATTTATGTTTTTGAGGTAACTACTTCGAATTAAAACAAAAAATGAAAATGAAACCACTTTCCAATATCCTATTTAAATAAAAATAAAGCTACATATATTATTCAATGAAACATTAGCTCCAAGCCGCACTCTACCATATTGCTTACAATATTCTATATTACAATATGATACACAAACTCCACTACATTAAACAGAAAAAGTAATAGTAACAGTAATAGTAACAGTAACTAACTACTTACATGGATGTAAGTTACAAGTAATAAGCCAAAACCGACAGATATCTATCTACTATTTTGAGTATGTTCAAAAATATACATACAAACTTATTATATTAACTCATTATTACAGTACAGTAAACTTAAATTCATAGATTTTCAATTATATTATATATTCTTTATATTGTTTTTAAGTAAAGTAAACATTTAAATGATATTTATTTCGTACACATACACTGTTAAAGAAAACACAAACTATTACACTAAAAAATGCATTAAGAATCTCACTTGATCAGTCGCTCAATTGCTAAATCAAAGATTAACCATTGCTTCAATATATGTATGTATCACAAAATTATATTTAAAAAAAAAACTAAATTAAATGAATCAAACAACAATATCAACAATATAAACCAAAATGTTTGTAGCAATGATAATGTCTTATCCTTGCCAGCATATTACTTTTATCTCAAAAACATTTATCAAAAATATACAACAACACTTTAGACCTTTCTTTTATAATTTTAAATATAAAACAAAAAATAAATAAATGATATAAACAATAAATAAATAAAGAGTTTTTACACTTCTATTTGTATATACTAAGAAAATGATAAGCACACATTCTATGATAACATCATTAAGTACCATAACTGAGATTAAGAATAAGGAAAGGAATATTTGAAATTTATTTCGAAAAAGGTATATAACATTTCATGTAAAAGTCAAATAAACAAACTTAAGATGCAAACCAAACTGAAACATGTAAAATTCTGTATTGCATTAAATCAAGCTAAATATTTATATTGCTGACGAATACATAAAAAAGGAACACAACAAGCATTCGTCAAATAATACAAAATGGAAAATGAAATATTTTCATAAATAATAATAATAAAAAGAGAAAACATTGTGTTATTATTTAAATAAATCGAATGTATATAAAATGAAGTCGTTAAGCTCGAAAATAATTTATTTAATTTCTTTGTATTAATATTGATATCAATCAATAGGGATGCCATTTAAACTCTGAAAATGATTAATCTTAATATTAATCATACATTATGTACATTTATGGATTATTGGATTATCGCTATATCGTCGGATATTACAGCTTCTATTCTCTGACTTGTTACGTGAAAACTCTTAGATCTTTTAATACGAAAACGTGATACTGTGAACTAGAATCTGGCTCGATATTGACCTATTTTTACTTTGTCAATTTTCTTCCATAACGAGGATATATGGCTCGATATTGACCTATTTTTACTTTGTCAATTTTCTTCCATAACGAGGATATATATTTGGACTTCGACTGCTGATGTTTTACGGCTGAGTTGTAACATTGTATTTGTGTTGAAAGCTAAACTGATTAAACTTCCTCATTCCCTTCCTCCCATATAAAAATTTGTCCCGTACACACTTACAAAACCACATATGTACATATAGTTAGTTAAGAAAGTGTTTCGACAAAATCGAAAATTCACATTTTTATTGCTCATTTTTAAAAGTATTTTAATTACATGAAAATAAATTTTGTTTTATTTTTACTTTGAAACATGAACAAGTTAAATAAGAATTAATATAAAAATCGATATGTATTATATTATTTTTGCACGTAAAATAAGGTAATTTTTTATTTTGAAGGCATTTTCTTGACTTACTGTACATTCAAAATTGGTTGTCTTAAATTGAGCTGAATAGGAAAGATTTAAGCAAAATGTTGTTGGGGGAAACAAAATACATATAGTATATATAACATTAACCAATATGCCAGTACACTAACAGTTACACGCTCTATATCAATGTTTTTATAGACTATTTATGTCAACTGTACTTTGTATTTTTTTTTTTGTTCATCTATATACTTTTGTCACACAATGTTGCGTCAACATTTGTCGGAATGAATGGTGTGAAGGGTTTTACATCAATATATATTGACAACGTAACTCAATCGCCTCAAATATTTTCATTGTGGTCCTCTAATCTAATTCTCGTTTTGCCTCGTCTCGTCTCATATCGAAATCTCGCCTAGTCTTAGCCTTAATCTAAATATTAATCGTAATCTTAATTTTAAACTGGCACTATTCCATTTCTACTTACTACAATATACTACCTATATGCAAAGAATCACACATACCCATTATGACACTCACTTGACCTTGGCCATGTCCACGTCAACGCCCATGCTCCACGCCCACACACAACTCGCCTGCTAATTTATAGAGTACCGCAGGGTTAATACCCTTCCTAGGCAACTAAATGCAGAACATGTAATTACATTTTGTCAAATGAATTACATTGTGTCATCTTTAAGGTATAATGACGTTGGGTTTTATATTCAACTTACATATTATTTAAATTTATTGTCTTAGCTGTACCACATTTCGTTTCAGTACTTTTATAACTATATATTTATCCAATATTATTACAATATATATTTAAAGGTATAGCGTATTTTGAATGCATAAATAAATGTATAATTGCATATTATTTATGTACATAAGCATACACTTACATACACTGATGAAAATGTCGCATTTCAAAATGAAAAATAAATATATAAATGTAATTTAATTGTTTACAAACCAAAAATGTCGTCAAAACAAATCGATCAACAATTTTTATTTGTTTTTCATCAGTGTTTGTATGCATGTGCATTAGGGTGCATCGATTTGTATGGGCCAAAGAAACATATTGCAAGTGGTATCCCCATTTCGTAATCTACACTCAATTCTACGACGTTTTCGCCAGTAAACTATAGCTCTAAAATCAATTTCTAGTCCTCGCTCTTTGAGTGGAAATAACATATACCTTAAAACATACCTTATTAACATTCGTATTCGTATAATATTATTGTCATATCTTTAGTCTCTTTTTTATCGATCTTAACAAGATAAGTATTAAAGCATTTGTTAGGACAAGGACCTTAAAATTTAAGGATCAATTGTCCTTCAAATGAAAGGGAAACACAACATTTTTCAACTCAAAAAGCGGGAACTAAAAATAGATTTTAGAGCTATAATTTCTTGGTGAATCGCGAAACACGAATTTATATTATTTTTTTTTTTTTTTAATCGATGCGCTCAAATGTACATAGCGAACACTATCAAACACATATATCACATACACACCATCCCATTCTCAATATTTTAAGAGAACATCATAATCATATTTCTAAATACTACTATAAAAGTAAAAATATAAAAATTGAATAAAATGCAAAACCCCTAAATTAAATATCAAGCAAATACAAAAAAATATATAAAATATAGCAAACCAAAAATCAAAATCCAAAACCAATTTACAGGAAATTCACCCAAGAAACTGTTCTCGTGTCAACTGTGCGGTAAGCTTCTCTGCTCGAAAGCCTCACTTAAGCGACACATTGCCGATAAACATGCCGTACGTCAAGAGGAATATCGTTGTGCCATCTGCGAGAGAGTGTATTGCTCTCGCAATTCTCTAATGACGCATATTTATACCTATCACAAGTCGCGACCTGGCGAAATGGAAATGAGAGATATTAAGCTACTAAGTCAATTTAATTCGTCAATCTGAGATTTAACGCCCTTGTCTGGGTTATTACACAAAAAAACCATGACAAAGAATCAACAACAGTATACAACTAATGCAAATGCCGACATCATTAATAATATTAATATTAATAATAAAAATAATAAAAATAATAATAATAATAATAATAATAATAATAATAATAATAATAATAATAATAATAATGATAATAATAATAATAATAATAATAATAATAATAATAATAATAATAATAATAATAATAATAATAATAATAATAATAATAATAATAATAATAATAATAATAATAATAATAATAATAATAATAATAATAATAATAATAATAATAATAATAATAATAATAATAATAATAATAATAATAATAATAATAATAATAATAATAATAATAATAATAATAATAATAATAATAATAATAATAATAATAATATTGTTGACTTTAAATTAGATTACATGCCAACTTTGACAGCGACTCAAACAAATCTGCACCATAAAATGCCAATGCAAATAGTGCAAACTGAACAGTATCCACTTTTAATACAAGAAAGACAAATTCTGACATTATATGATTACTATTTACAACAGCGTAAAGCGACTAACAATAATAATAATACTAACATTTACAGTTCTACCCTTAAAACGACTAAACTAGAAAACTAGACATCTAATAAAAATATTAAAAAGAACTAAACTAAATTAGGCGACTCGAAACTTAACTTAAATCTAAAGCAATGCCATTCTGTAGTGATATCTTACAAATACTTTTACACAACAAAAACTATGCTTACATACATATTTACCTATATACATAAATTAATTAAAATATAAAAAAGACATTAGTTTTAAGCGACACTGTAGACTTCTTTACAAAAAATCGTATATAAAAAAAAAAAATAATTTGACTTGCTGACATTTTATGACCATCATGCTTACGGACCATTTACACACATACTTATATATAAGTACATATGTAAGTACATTCGTACATTAACTGATACATTAACTCGTACCGTACTGCATATGCAACTGTTTATACTCTGTGGCCTTCTTTATACCTCATACAACGTACTCGGTAGTCAATTTTACACATTTTATTTCATTTTTTTGTTTGAAAATCTTTTTTAACACAAGTTGCCTTTCTACATACTTACTTGTAATTTCTCTGAATTGACTTCGACTATACACTACAATACATACTGTTAGACATAGATTATATGCTGCAAACGATATATAAAAACAACATATTAATATAATAAAATACAATTCTAATGATATTAAATATATATATAACAACAATTATATATAGTTATGAAAACTGCCAATTGCCAGCCGCTCAACTTGTGATTAGTGTTATAAATATTGCCCACTACAATAACAACAACAAGAACAACGACTACAACAACAACAAGAACAACAACTACAGGCAGCACATAAAACACATTTACCTCGATTTGGAGCAAGAGAAAGAAACAGGCCCCCAGTTTAACCCCCAATTATGGAGAGATCTGAGCTGAGTTCACTTGAGACTTGACTTCAACTAAAAGCCATCAAAAAAATCGTGACAGCTTCATCTATAACTCGGTACTCTATATATCCGTCTAATCTGGCTGGTATCGATACCGATACCCATTAGAGTCAGTCACAGTACAAGTTCACGCGCTTGCTAAAGGTTAGCACAACAATCTTACAACTACATTGGTAGCAAAGCAAAAATACATTTAAATAAATATCAAATATACTCGTATACATATATTTATGAGAAGATACGTAGTTAGTTCATATACAACAATGGCTCTGTCTGTCATGAGCTCGCTTTTATGCATACTCAATCTCTCTCTCTCTATCTTTACCTCTGCCTCTGTCTTTCTCTATCTGTCTGTGTATATCTCTTTTTCTTTGTATCTACCAAATATCGGGCTCAACCTACCTGCAAAGAGTTCAGTGATTATATTTAGCCCTGATTCTGTAACTATTTTCACATACTATACGCAACATTAATATATATACACATAATCTATCTAGAAGTTGAGTTTAGTCGCCTTAAATACTCTTACATATGCATATGTAGAGAATAAAAATGTCTACCTCTCTCATCGAGCCAATTTCGTTCGATATCCTTATACCGCTACTGTAAAAAGTGTAAATTTAATTAGTTAATCAACACTTCGGTACAACAATATATCTCTAGTTATCTCTCGCTCGTACACTTACGCTTCGTCTTTCTCTCTCTCTCTTATTTAATCTATCTCTGTCTCTCTCTCTCTCTTACTCTCACTCTATCTGCTCTTCTCTAATTCAGTGTTGCCAGAATTTTGACAGTTCAAATAAACTAAAAAAAAATTTAAATTAATAATAAACAAACAAATTAAGACTTAAAAATAAATATGTACAAAATTAAATACTTTTACCTATACCATATTAATAAATCTGGCAACACTGCTTTTATTTAACATACATAAATACGTTGTCGTATATGTATAAAAATAAAACTATGCTTGTCCCCCGCTAAAAATCTCGCTCTTAGATTTCTCTCATGTACAAAAACATCAATACTGGGTCTTCTGTAAAGTATCTCTCATATTTCGTATCCATATATAGAAAGTCTCTTACCTATTTACGCACTTTCCAAATAGAACCAAAAGCTACCACTTTTACTTTTCACTGAATCGATGCTGTTCAATTTAATAAAACAGTTCAAATCATAGAGATATTTATAAAGATCTCTTTAGGTCTCGTAATATTTGTATCTATATGTTTGAGTCTTGATTCTGCTGACACAAAAATCTATTGCTCATTTCATGGTTATTATAACTACGTAAATTTAAGAATTCTTTACAGTCTATTTGCTCTCCCTCTACACTACATTGTATTCTCCTATACATATCTCCCTCACTCTCTCACACACATATAAGTAATATAAGTACCTCTTATTCACTCGAGATTTCATAAGTATTAACATAAATAAATGCTTCCCTTCGCCAAATTGAAAACAATTTACATGCTTACATAGGTAAATACATATCTGCATCACATACACACACACATACGCACACATACATACAAATAGTAGTAGATTTTTGTAAAATTATTTAGCGAGCACACATAACGAGTCTACTATAATAATAATTATAATAATATATTTATAATAATAAGAAAAAAACGAAAGAGTTAGACAGAGTATTTTCGTTTAACTGTACATATGAGTATGTACATATATTTATTTAATTCATTCTCACTAACATTTGTATAACATATCGTACATACATATATATGCACAACAGAAAGTATTAAAAATAGGCTAACATTACTTGTAAGCTTTATCTATCTATAAAAAATTTCTTTATATATACTTAAGTGAACCAACCCAACTAAGCTTAAGAATACTACCTGTGAACTAACTATCATTCTATGGTAGTTCCCCACCAACCCTCGACTAATTAAATAAAACTCAATCGTTCCTCTCTCTCTCTCTCTCTCTCTCTCTCTCTCTCTCTCTCTCTCTCTCACTGTAAATATGCTCTCTTTCGTTGGTCCTTTCGTTAGCTTCTGTCTGGGATCTAATTCTTCTCAACTTTTTAAAGTTACCCGTATTCGTCTTCGAATTCGTATTCCTTTTGCCACTCTCTCTCTCTCTCTCTCTCTCTCTTTCTTTTTCTCTCAATCTCTTTCTGTCTTCGTTGATACCTCCTCTCAACTTTATTTCAGTCCTTGTATTGTTGTATTTCCTCACAAGTATCGCCTAAATGCTTCCGCTTTGTGATCAACTGTACAAAATAAGAATAATGTAATAATAAAATAAATGAAGAACATCATAACTTTGCCCAAAACAGAATTACTATTATAAAATATGAAAAATCTTTATAATAACAAACTATTTAAATGCTTGAATACAACATTTTTTCATTTTTGGTAAGTTTGCGTGTTTAAAATATATAAAAAAAAACTGATAAAACTGAAGGAAAAAAAATAGATACTCCAAAAACACCATCACTATGCAATTTCTTATTTCTAAATCGAAGGGAAAAACGAACAAGTTTTCAGCTACACCAATTTAGTTGTATCCTTTTTTTTTAAATTTTTCTCATTTCCATTTTCGTTTTCGTTAACAAAACTCGAAACGAGTCTTGTGAAATTTTCAATAAGTTTACAGTTACGTTCATTGCTTTGCTTTCTTGATGAAAATGCTTTTTGCTTTTGCTTTAATAGGACTTTGCTACCTACTACCAATAATAACTTGCATGTTTGATGTATTGTACAAGTTGTTAATATTCTGGTGTCATTGTATTTAGTTTATTATATTGCTGCCTATTAATTTTGCATTGCAGATATGTACATACAATGTGCAGTATAAATTTTACAAACATATATTCGAATACCACAGCTACTACTTATATAACTACCTACTAACTACTACTTTTTGTCTAAATTCTACTACTTACTGCTGCGTCAAACCATATTAAAATTGCATGCATAGCTTTTTAGCTAATTATTTAAATGTTCGTCTTAATTTACTTAGCTTGGTTAAACGCAGCAGTTTAACCTCCTTTTTACTTATTGACTTGTCTCATGTATTGTACGTATTTCCCTTTCTGGTCAAAAATTCATATGCATATACCTTATAACTCCAACTCTCACTTAGTTATTCAAAGATATGCTAAAGAAAAACTCAAGATAAAAATACATTTTAAGTTTTTCCTATGCGTATCTCAGAAATAATTCTGCGAGGGGATACTACACATTTCAAAAACCTCGATTTTCGTACGATTTTCAGTACTGTAAATCAAGTCTGAGCTGATATGTAATTATTTAATTATTTCTATATAAAATAGCAAACTATATATAACGCTTTACTACTCTCCGCTAGCAACCAATCAAACAAATGAATTTAGGAGATTTACTTGAACATACTTATTTGAAACAAAAACAAAACCAACTTATTATATTTTGATCATTTTCCTATCCCAATGAAATGTACGAGAGTTGTTTAATTCCAATTTGCAAAACAAAATAAAATCTACATTTATTTGATTTTTGAGAAAGTTATTCACCATCCAAAAAAAAAAAAAAATTTTTAATACAATCAAAATCAATCAGTTTTGAAACTGACAGTACTTGAAAAAATAGTACAGTATATAAAAGAATTTAAATAGCGTTCTTATAGGTTTAAATAACGCTCGTACAAAAATTAAAATATCAACCTTGTATTTTCACCTTTTAACTTTGCACTTTTAGTTTCATTTTCTCAACAACCAACGAAAAAAAAAACCGAAAATATAAAGCATAAATATTTGTATTTCGCTTAAAAAAAAAAACAAATATATATATTTAGAATAAACTATGCTATGTAATAAATGTAATAATATATTCAATTTCTCTCTCTGAACATAAAGGACCGCTGAAAATAATACGCTCCGCAGCTACCTCGCCAACCAGTTCTACCTCATCGCCGCCGTCACCGCCCACCGCGTTGACCTCGCCGACCAACTCGCTCTACAATCTGCCCCTGCCCCTGCCACTGTCACCACCGCGGCCAGGCAGCGATCTCTGCTCAGTTCAGACAGCCTTAAATACCTCAAATGGTAGCAGTTCGGCCAATTCCAACTCCAATGCCAATGCCAGTCAATTGTCGGTTAAAATACAGTCACAGTCACAGGGATCACAGCAATCCGTTGTGCCTGTGCCACAGCTGCCACTGCGGATGCCACCGCCGACAAGTGGTGGGATCAACGAGCCCCAGGAATGCCCCTACTGTCGACGCACATTCTCCTGCTACTACTCACTGAAGCGACACTTTCAGGACAAGCACGAACAGTCCGATACCCTGTATGTCTGTGAGTTCTGTCATCGCAGGTATCGCACCAAAAACTCACTGACAACGCACAAAAGTCTGCAACATCGTGGCTCAAGTGGCATGCTAAAGCGTCTGCTCAAAACGTCGGCCATCAAACATGGTCTGGTGGGGCATCCACATCATCATCATCATGCCCTGTCACACTCACACTCACGCACCAGCCTGTTTGACTTCACCAGCGAGCTGGGGCAGCCACCACCAGGCATACAATAGGATTTACGATGGAATGCAATTTTTTAGAGAATATACATGTATAAGTATATGTTTAATCTATAATCTTACAACTTAAATTTACCATTAACTTGGGCAAATGCCGTAGAAAACCAGCTACAAATACTTTGCCAATTTTTTTTTTTTTTTTTTTATTGTTTGTGGGTACCGTCATTGTTTGAAATATGTCTTAGAAGATGGTTGATAGAATCGGTATATATGTGTGTGATACATTTTTCTTCATGACACATGGAGATAAAATAGATCTTTAGCAAGTTACAACTTTAAATTAATAAAAAATCAGTGGAACCCACACAATTAATTGAACATATTGTCGATAGTGTCAAAAACTGTCAATCAAATAAAAGTCATATTTTCATATTAACACATAATCGAAAAATACGGACCCACAATTAGGTTTTAGACGGATACGTTTTTTTTTTTATTTATGGTACGAGTATTTTTAAAATTTAATATGTTTTAAATGATATGTTTAAATTTAAATTATTTAAATGATGCGCTGCTCTCCATCTACTTAGTAGTTGAAGCATCGAATATATCGCTGCTTCATGTGCAATACCTCAAGAAAATAATTTCTTTTCTTTTCAAGCGCATGCAATAATTTGTAAATAATTGCTTACAATTACAATTATCATTAAAAAACTCTGCGTAGTTTCAATTATTAATATATTTTGAAAGAAAAACAACAGCAAAAACACAAAACACAAACCAATATTAGAGTTACGTTATTTACAATTAACTTTAACTTAAGCATTAAAGCATTTTCACAACAACAACAAAAAAAGGGAAGAGAGTGAAGGACTAAAACCAAGCTAAAACAGCTAGGCAAACAAACAGGTGGGCTGAAATGATCAGATCAGATTGTGCCGATCATTCAATTCAATTCGATTCATATAGCATTTAGCGTGATCGGGGAAATCAATTTGCAATTTCACGATAATCGGCACATATCAAGGCGTATACGCAACATGCTCCTAATCAAGATTTCAGAAATAAATCCTTATATAAAACCAATGCACTGGTAAACTATATTTATATTCTGTTGTCACGAACGAATTAAGTTTTGTGAGAAAATAAAATGTATTTTAGGTCCATTCGTTTAAATTATGCTTCGACAACATTGATTTTAGATTATGTTAGACAAAAAAGGAAACAAATGAAATCATTACTTTGGAAACTGTTTTTTTTTCAATGTACCCGAGCACGCTCTTTGCACAGTTGAACTTACAGTCAGTTTGAGATTGAGTCGCCCACCGCTAGCCTATTATTGCATTGGAAAATTTTTCGTTGCTTTTTTTATTTTATTTAGTTATAGCTTTGCCTTTATTTTCAAAAAAAAGTTTCTCTAAAAGGTCATATTCCAAACAATAAAAAATTAATAAAACCAAGAACAAGCATATGGCGTTAAGCTGCATATAAATGCATTTTTTTTTAATAAACATATTTGAGCATAGTTTTAAGGACAAGAATTAAATGTATTAAACGTAAATTACTCGATCACTAACACAGAAATGTTATAAATATGGTAAACATGAAAATAGAGAAAAATGTATGAGATGTAAACAAACACAACAATGTAAAACGTTATCAGGGATAAAAATATCAAGTATGTAGTATTAAGTCTTTTTTTTACAAACGTACATTTAAGGCAAAATAAGATCAGAAATCGAGAACATTTTTTTTAACACCATATGTATTTATATATAGGTGCATATTTACATACATACAAACTTAAACAGACAAAATTAAAGATAATATAGACGTACATTTATGTATGTTTGTAAGACAGTATAAAAGCACTAAATAATATTTATGTGATTTATACAAGCCACAAATATTTTTGCAAACATTTGTAAGAATAAATAAAATTTAATGGAAATTAATATGAACAGGAAATTGAAAACGCAACAAACAAAAACCGCAAAGTAACTCAGTGATTTTTTACCAGTGAAGTACAAATATTCAGAAAATAAAACAAATAAAAAAAGAAATAAAGTAAAATGAATGCCAACGTAAATTATAAAGAAAAGTAATAGAAAAGTAGTTTGTTTCAACTTTAAAGCAAAACTGGGCGAAGTTTTTGTTTGATCGGCCGAGTAATAAATTTGCGTAAGTGCAAACAATGAATTAAAATCATAGTCTCGATTTGAAATCCTCCAAAATATACATTGTATATGCATACATATTTATAAAGAAAAAACTAAAAAAAATAAAACAGAAATGTAACAACATTTAACACTTACAGCATACATATGAGCACATACATACATAAATACAAGTACATATGTATATTTTACAAAAATAATAATAATAAAAACAACAAAACGGACAAAAATAAAGGAATGCAATCCATAAAGCGAAATACACAAAACTGGAAGACAAAAATGTAGTTGTTCAACTGTTACTAAAACATATCCGTAAAATGTCTCAGGAATTACTAACATAAACATTAAAAACGAAAAACGAATTCTATAAGTTCAAGCATACAACTAGTACGATAGTTCTTATATATGTATGTATACATACTCTGTATTTTCAAGGGAAATACAACAAGCTAACAAAGTCTCAAGACATTGGAGATATAATTAATCCATGTACACATATACAGACATACACAAATTTGATGGTGAATTCACTGGTGGGGCACAGAATTGAAACAGAATGGAAATGGGATACCAGATAGTAAAGTAAATAAATAATAGCTCCTTAGTCATTCTGACAATATTTTGAAATGGTTAACGGAAGTCGTTAAGCAAAACTTTAAAGGGTACGAGTTTAGCCAAATAATTGATTCTAAAATGATATGCATAGTCGAAATACATAGAAATGTTCAACGATTTTTCAATTAAAGTACTTCAACCAATCAATCAAGCTAATAAGTACACTTTAGCTGCATCCAAATGAATATTCCATCCATATTGATACACCTCCAAACATACAAGTATGTACACCTTCACATACAAAGTATAAAAGTATAAAGAAACAGGTCATACATACATATTCATATACCATACCATATACTACCTCTATTGAGAGCGGTTTTACAATTTATAAATATTTATTAAATCTAAATTATCGAATGGTTTGGTCTCTCTCTCTATCTGTGTTCGTTTCTATGAATCGACTAATATTTGTTTGGCAACTATCACAACTTTTAAATATTTTAATTTAATTTTTCTTAGTGTACGCATTCTAAACATAATTAAATTAATTAAACATGATTATTTAAACCGTGTTAGAGGTTTCTTGAAAAATAAAATCATAAGCTTAATACATATTTTGTGTTCCATTTTGGTTAGAAAAAGAATAAAAACTAAACTACAAGAAAGTTTTCAAGTCGTTGTAGTTTTTCAAAAATATAAAACGAAAAGTAATGCAAATGAAAAAACAAACTGTGATCTACAAAATCTTTGTGTGAATTGAAAAGTGAACATTTTTGTTTTCTTTGTACAAAATTACATTTTTTTGGATGTTTTATTTAAATTGATTAACTATATATTTACCAATTTAATTTACTACGCAAAATTTTTGTTTAGGAACTCTTTACAACTGTGAATGCAAAGAAGCAAGCTTTTGTATTATTTTTTGTGAATTTTTTTCTATTTACGTATGTATATCCAAATATACATAAATCAATTGTTTATGTTTAATTAAATTTATTCAAAATTATACTGTTTGGAATATGTTGAAAATAAAATATTCTTAAAAAATATTTAAACACACACACAGTTGTTTCCAATATTGAAATGAAATTTGCTTATGTGATTTCAATCTTTTAATGTTAATATTATTTAATTATAATATATATATATATATATATATATATATTTTAGTGCTTTTATTCATTTTTTATTATAGTTCAGATTTAGGTTCGACCGCTCAATACCCTAATAGAAACACCATTTAAAAATATTTGTATGTACTTGAAGAGTATTTACTCTACACAGAGAATAAGCATCCAAAAATGCAACTGGGAGAATTAAAAATGAGAACTCAATAGAAACAAATTTATAAATAATGTATTAGGCATTTAGAATCACAAAATTAAGTAGCTTTGCCAACAAATTGAACTACGTACACACTTATAAAATGTTAATCATTTCACATAATATCTATGTAGTTGATAGTTTAAAGTTTAAACTTTATTCTCATACATGTATTAGTATTTACATGTATGAACTTACATATATGTATGCATACGAGATACTCTCGTATGTATGTAAGTAAGTACGTGTACACAAATTTACCCTTAGATTAGAACTACATACATACATATGTATTCATCATAAATACATACATACATATTACATTTATTAAAGGCAGAGCCCACATCATAAGGGCTTAAGTTGGGGCCATAAATAAATACTAAATACTTAGTCAACGATAACCTAATTAACATATACATACAAGTACCAATAAAAAAAAACACTTATATTCACACACATCTCTCTCAGAAGTTTAATTTGATTATTTGAACATCCAATACATATTTACTGAAATGTCTAAAGGAAAGTCTTCAAAATTCCGCAAAACACCACAAAAATTAATGTTGAAAATGCAACGCATATCAAGCTCAAAAAATAAATAACATGAACAAAAAATCGAAGAAACAAAAAGCAAGTAAATTTAACAGAAATGAAACATTTAGATAATTGAAAATTATTAGTCAAAATTATATATATTTACTATATAAAAAAATTAAAATATAGTAAAAAACAAATAAATTTGAAACTATGCTGTTCAATGATTTAAATTTAACTTTCGGTATTTAAAAACAAAAATCTGTGATTACCTACAAAATTTAAATTTTAAAAAAATTAAATGTATAGCACAAAAAAGTGACGATTATCATGTTTATACTTAATAGCAACAAGCATAATTCAAAACAATTATTATTAATTATTATGTCTGTCACAAACTCTTTTGGACTTTACTTAAAGGATAATGTTTATTGCCTAAGCAACAAAAAATATAAATATGGCAGATTCCATATAAAGATATACTACATAGTACACATACATGTATACATTAGTATATGCTGTTAAATGTTTTTATCATGCAGTTGCACTTTTCAAGACTTTTGGCTTCATTAAAGATACACTTTTCTATATCGAAACTGAGACATACTCAATGTATGTATTTTTTTTTTATAATCCTTACATTTCAGCGCATGTCCCGCAATATATTCTACTGCAAAATAGTTTTAAAAACGTGTATACATATATAATTATGAGTACATATGTATTTTTTTTTAGATTTTATTAGGATAATTAAACTGTAATTTCGAACACTTTGAAAGTCCGAATTTATAGAAAAGAAAATATAAAAAATCATTACCAACAATTAGCAAAGAAATTGCCCACACATACAAAGAAAAGAAAACAAATTGAATTTCGTATACATATACGTGCATATGTATACGTATATATACAAATAAATGTAATTTTTTTATTATCAATATATGTAACAAAATAAAAGGAAATTAAAGATAAAAAATTGAGAAAAGAAGCATGACGCTTCACAAAAATAAGTTGGAATCAAAGCCGAAGTCGAAATCAAAACTGTGAGGAATATGTACATATGTATGTAAGTATGTAGTACTTACTACTACATGCGATTAAGCTTCTACAAATACAAGGCAGTTGAACTCGATAAGTGTATGTGTGAACACAAAGAAGAAGACCTGGAATTATGTATGTTAAACGTAATACTAACCACATTTTAATTATTAAAAGAAAAATGAATATAAAGAAGAAAATATATAAATGATCACTTTGTTGCGCAAAAATGAAGATACATTGATATGTATACATATGTATACATCCACGTATATATGTATATATATTCATGCATAATAATATTATAATTACATGTATACAAAGAAACACACAAATTATAAATAAAAGTTAAAAAAATCTCAAAACCCATTTAATGTTTCAATGTTTGTCGGATTATGATTTGTTGAAAGCTTCAGGGGACAGTTGGAGAAATATCTTCATATGTACATATGTATATTCTTAAATACTAAGGCAGCTGAACATCTAAAACAAAGATCAGTATTATAATGAATACTCATTTTGGTTCCAGCTTTCGTCCCAGTACGTTTTAAAGTTCAGAGATTAAGTGCAATAAGCAGATCAGTAAATCTACTATGTATTCGGACACTTTATCGTAAAAAATTATCTGTGCAAAAATTGGCGACAAAAACTAAAATATGAGATTTACGGTGTTTTTCTATCAAAAATATTGAAGGCAATAACGTTTACAGCATAAAGGGTATTTCTGCCAAGCCAACTGAACTGAAAGTCAAAATAATCTCCCTCGCACATTAGGTCCACGGCGAAAATTTTCCCGTGGACGCAATCCAAGGCAGTTGCTTGGACACTTTCGGTTATATGAAATGAGTTCTCTATAGATTATTTGCTT
Source organism: Drosophila sp. st01m (assembly GCA_018901795.1). Lineage (NCBI taxonomy): Eukaryota > Metazoa > Arthropoda > Insecta > Diptera > Drosophilidae > Drosophila > Drosophila sp. st01m. Next base: position 212,865 of record JAEIFG010000706.1, on the reverse strand, counting down.
AGTGCTAAAATTTAACAGAGCAACGCAACGCCATCTTGTGTCATATTTACGACGACGTTACTCCTCATTTGCTCCTCAATTGACATTATCACAATCACAAACGCGCGCAATCTTACCTTTTTTTTAGATTCTTTCCGGCCAAAAACAGCTATTATTTCTTCTTAACTGTTGCAAACAGGACCCATAGCTGTGGAGTACTGCTGTTTTTAACACATAAATATGAAGCTATAGTTTTGTTTTAAATGTTGCTTTTGGCGCCAAAATTTTGTGTGTAAACTAGCAGTTTTGAACAAACACAATATTCCATTCATTTAGTTTAGTTATTATTTTGGGTAGCTTAATTGGTTCGATTTGATCAACGCCGTTTCCGGTCTTTTCGCGGCATATACTTGGATTTCAACACTTGTTCCTGTGAGAAATAAGGACCACACACAATTTAAAATTGATCTTCTATTTTATTTTGCATTTATTTTTGCAATAAATAAATAATGTGATCAATTACTATATAGATTGGATCTTCGAAATAGAAACTGATTGATTTTAGGTCTGGCAACGTTAACATCATAACTAATTTCTTTGCCAGGTGGTAACGTTCCGTAATTGTTCCGACAAAAAAAATATGAATATGATAAATGGAAACATTTTGTTTGAATCAAAGCAATCTCAAAATATTTCAACGGACATAAAGTCGGTCGATACCTGTCTGCGTGGCGGCATTGCATTGGGCAAAATATCAGAGTTAGTTGGCATGCCGGGTACAGGAAAGACACAAGTGTGGCAAGTAAATAGCGTATATGAAATATATAAAAATATATTTGAAATTATAATTTAGCTTGAGGCTCTGCGTAAATGTGCAGATACCTCAACAAGTTGGTGGCCTGGAAGGCAAAGCTTTATATCTAGACACCAAAAAAATTTTAATCCCGCGAGGCTACATGGTTTGTAATATATATTTAAAATAAAAAAAAGTAATACAAGATAAAACATTTTCATAGAATTGGCAATGGAACTTGAGAATTGCCTTCAACATAAGCTGACAGGCTTTAAAGCTAACGATATGCTAAAAAATGTATTTTATGTGGATTGTCCCAACGCAGCTCAGTTGGTAGCCAGCATTTTGAATTTACGAAATTATCTGAGCGCCCAACCCATGGTAAGTAGTATATTTTCAATATAGGGTACATACATATGTAAATAGCAACAACAACTTACTTCGCCTTGCAGATAAAATTAATTGTTGTGGATTCCTTATCATTTCCAATTCGAATGCTGGAAAGTGTCTCTGAGCGTACCGCGCTTCTCATGGAAATACACGATTCCATGCAGAGGATACTTCGCCTTTTACAACGTGGCTGTATGTTTAAATTTATTAAATTCTATGTAACTATCATCTATTACTATTAATATTTATTGGATCTATTTAACTTTAGATTATGATAACTAATGAGCTAGGATACCATCGACGGAAACGTAGTTGGCAATTACAGCCGATTTTGGGTCAGAAACACACGCACCTAATTAACGAACGCATCTGGTTGACCGAAAATCAGTATTTTATCGGTAAAACGTTGAATACCAGAAGAATTATTGAAAAAAAAAATAATGTATGGTTTTTTTTGTATTGTATTATTGTATTTTTAAAATTAAATATATCTTTTTTTTTTTGTTATCACTTTTTATAAAAAATCCGCATATTAAGAAATAAAATTAAAAAAATTAGTTTCCTTTTTAATAAACTTAAATTTTTAACTACAAATTTAAACAGAACTGTTTTTATTTTTGGGGTAACATTTGGTTATTTTTAGGTCTATTGCCTTTGGTCACACTGAATTGGGCGTTTATTGGACAGTAGCAAGAACAAATAATAGAAGCATTAAGGAAAATTGGTGCCTTAGAAATTGCAAAAATGGCACAAGCAAAAGCGACGCAGCCAAAATTTTTGTCCCCTATCGAAGGCCACACCTCAGCTTCCTCCAGTGGGAATACAAACACTTATGTGGCAACGGCCGGCGGAAATCCATTTGATTCAGATGAGGAGGAAATCTTCAGCAAACGCAAGATGACATTAAATGTGCCGAGCAACTGCAGCGGCGATTTGGTTCATTTAATTGTTGCTAAAAACTGGTTAGTGTGTCTGCTAACTGCACAGGGTCGTTATAATTTATTGCGCTTCTTTTGCCACGGGCGATTCCACCAGGCCGTGAGTTATAAATTTATTCAACTGATTCAAATAGAAATCAATATACAGTGACTCACAGCTTATATGACCGACTTTTCCTTTGTATTAAAAATTTTTAATAAATTGATTAATTTTAAATTTAATGAAAACAATTTTATTTTATTTTTTTTATAAACAAATCAATTAGCTAAAAATATTATGAGTGAAATAAGCTGAGAACAATTGAAAATATATAAAAATATGAATTAATATTTATACTCGGCAATTTTTTGCAGATGTTGTTTTGGACAAATATCTTACTGGCTACAAGATCAGCAATATTTTTCTGGACACAACGGGCCATCATTTGATTATATCGCTAGTGCCCAAATCTACCGGAGTTTCAGCCGATTTTCTGTACGTTCACAGCACGGAGACACCGAAAGCACAGCAATTGAAAGTGCGTCGCATTGAGAAGTTCAAGGATCATGAGATAACCGCTGTTGCATTTAACACATATAATGGCAAGGACTCAACAACTGGAACTGTATTACTGGGTACATGTCGTGGCCTGATTTTCGAGACTGAATTGGGACCAGCTATCGATACACAACGCAAACAACTCTATGATCTCGGTTTGGGTCTCTCCAAATATCCGATTAATGGAATCGACGTGCTGCGTGTGCCCAACAGCAATCGCTGGATAATCGTGGCTGTTACACCGGATTGCATTTATTCATTCGAAGGCACTCTACGTCCAGAGGAGCGCTCTCTCCAGTCTATTTTCACCAGCTATGTAAATGGCGAACGGGAACCCAACTGTGAAAAACATAAGACAGATTTGTCCTACTCGATGCTGCGATTCTTTGCCCCACCTAATAGTAAATTTCCGAAACATTGGGCTTGGCTCTGTGGCGCTGGTATACGCTTAGGGGAAGTAAGTGCTCCACTTGATAGCTCCTCATATATACAAAAATATATATAATTACTCAAGAAGGGACTTTCACAAAAATAAAATAACGTTTATAAATTATGAAAATCTGATATATCTAATACACATAAGCTACGCATATCCGTATATATAGTATATCAGTATGGCTAACTATTTTTTATTTTTCTTTTCTAGCTGTCAGTTGATCCGACCAGTAATGCTACACTGTTGGGTGATACCTTAATCAATCTGGATTTCGAAAAAGTCAAACATCTGTCCTACGAGGAGCGACGTATAAATGTTCCTAAGTCATTTGTGCTAACGGAATATCATGCCGTGCTACTTTACGCAGATCATATTAAGGCTGTGTGTCTGCTTAATCAGGAACAAGTCTACCATGAAGTATTCGATGAAGTACGAGTTGGTAAACTCTTGAACATAGAGCGCGATGTCGCTACAGGCGCTATATATGTTTACACGGACAAAGCAGTGTTCACGTTGAAAATCACACGTGAGGAGCGAAACATATGGCGGATTTATTTAAGTAGAGGTCAGTATATAGCAAACTATCGATATTATAATAATAATAATTTCCGAAACCAACATTGTAAAGGTGTTAATATGATCACTGTTTTTCACCCAAGGTCAATATACACTGGCAACGGCACATGCAGCTGAAGTGCCAGAGAATCTGCAATTGGTGTCAGCACAACGAGCGGATGCAGCTTTTAAGGAAGGAGATTACGAGGAAGCTGCAAAGTATTATGCGGAAACCGAGGAAACGTTTGAGAAAGTGTGTCTGAAATTCATGATCTTAACAGATAAACGTCCGATAATCAACTATGTTAAAAAGCGATTAAGCAAATTAACGATGGGGGAGTTGAGATTGTGACTGTGAAGGGAAGTCAGGAAGCGGATGTTGTTAAAGCATTGGTTATTTGGCTAATCGATCTGTATCTAACGCAAATAAATTTGCCCGGCAAAGACGAAGCATGGCGAAACAAATGGCAGGATGAGTATGATGCTTTCATGATAGATTCACCAGTGCTTTCATGCACAAGTCAGCACCGCACAGCAGTTCAACAATTGATTGGCCAACATGCGGATCCATATAATTCAGCACAATTTGCAATATCGATAAGTGATTACGAGGAGGTGATTGGACAACAATTAAAGGCTGATCGTTATGCCGAAGCTTTGCAAACTCTATGCACACAGCGAGATATAAATTTATACTATAAATATGCACCGACACTAATGGAACATCTGCCAAAGCCAACAATCGATGCTCTGATGGCACAGGGATCAAAACTAGAGGTCGCAAAAGTTGTGCCTACACTTATTGTGATGGATACGGAGGAACAACGGGGGCAGGTGATGCGTTATCTTGAATTTGCCGTCTACAAGCTGAATACGACCAACGATGCTATACATAATTTTTTGCTACATATCTATGCAAAACATGAGCCAAAGTTGCTTATGAAATACTTGGAAATCCAAGGGCGGGATGAATCATTAGTGCACTACGACATTCACTATGCATTAAAGGTGTGTACTGAGCTGGATGTTAAGGTCGCTTGTGTTTTTCTTCAGTGCATGCTATGCATGTGGACAACGGCTGTCGATTTGGCACTTCAATTTGATATGCCACTAGCCAAAGATACGGCTTCGAAGCCACAGGACGAGGAGACGCGTCGCATATTATGGCTTCGCATCGGTAAATATTGAGTTTGCAAGCTTGCAAGTATTACACGGCTAACGGTTCTATTTAAATTTCAGCCTATCATGATATAAAGGGGACAAACGATGTGAAAAAAGGCGTTAAGTCTGCTAGATGAATGCAAGTTGTTGCGTATTGAGGATCTCTTACCATTCTTTTCCGACTTTGAGAAGATTGATAATTTCAAAGAGGCTATTTGTAAAGCGCTAAAAGTGAGTTTTAAGGCGAATGAAAAGTTTGGCACGCCAAACACTGACAACGCTTTTTGATTTTGTACGTGTAGTATCATTGTCAAAACAGTTACTTGCATTTGGTGGCCAAGCTTATATACTATTTAAAGTAGACGGCATATATGTAGGTGTATGTACCTAAAATGTTTATACATCAACTCTTTATGTTATAGGAATACAATGATCGTATACAGGAGCTGCAAAAAGAGATGTCCGACACTAAGGAACAGTCGGAAGTTGTTTGCAAGGAACTGCGCCAACTACGGGCACATAGCATTGGCATCAAGGAAGAGGCCGTGTGTGACATATGTGATTTGATACTGTTGGTTAAACCATTTTTTGTGTTTATTTGTGGCCACAAATTTCATAGCGACTGCTTAGAGAAACAGGTGATACCGATATTAAGCAAAGAACTTAGTCGTCGGTTAACAATGCTTAAGCAGGAAATGGAGACGCTAATGGCACAGACAATAGCATTAGCGAATCAGACACCTGAACAGCAAAAAAAGCGATCCGATCTTAAGGCAGAAATTGAGGAAATTCTCGCTGCCGATTGCTTTTACTGCGGTCTCCTCATTGAGACTATTGATCAGCCTTTTGTCGATGATTGGGAGCAAGTCAATGTCGAGTGGGAATAGCATAATATAATGTTAATGTAAGCTTACATACATATGTGTATATCTTAGGCATTTATTAATAAATCTATGTATATATATAACATTTCATAATTTACATTAAGATTTTTACAGTTTCAATTACAGGCACAATTTTTTACGACTAGTCCTTACATTATTGGCAAGCCAGAATCAAAATAAGCAACAGGTATCAGTCAACGATCTGCATTTGTAGCTCCTTTGTGGCATAAGACATAATTGCATTGAGAACAACCTGTTGAATCGCTGCGTTTTGAGTAATTAATGGTATGAGCATTACAATATCAGTTGGGTGTACATCGGCAACAGCTTTTGTCACATGCTGAACCAGTTGTTCTCTTTGTGTGTCCGTCAAATCGTTTAGAATTATTTCTCCTAGAGGTCTGAACGTCCCTGTTGTAAATAGAAGAAAATTATAACGACTAAACGCAGCATACACTTTTGACGGAACACTAACCACTGGTCATCTTATATGCAGCGATTCCGCCAGCGACTCCACCGACGGCCAACCCCACTGGACCCATCAGTAAGCCACCAGCAAAGCAGCAAGCTGCACAAATCGCAGTTCCCTTTCCAGACTGCTTCACCGCAACTCTAACATTTTGCTCATCAGCTACGATTGCAATAGCTTCCATTAGCTCGCGGGTATCGATTGGCATTTTTATTGCTCTCTCTTTATGACTTTGTTTTGATGTTAATTATGTAGTTTAAAATTATTTAATATCGTGTAAGTAATGATATATATGATTTCAATTGTTAACGTGGTGTTTTTCAATTTAGTCTTTCTCTTCGATTTTGGCGATATATAAACACAATTTAAATTTACTTTTCTTATTTAATAATAAAAACAACTGATGCCGCGTCAGAGGACAAAGAACAATTATTACAGATGGACTTAAGTGACGATATCGATATCCGACAAGTAGCAGGAATTGCGATTTAAACTAGCTTACACCGATGCGACACAGCTGATTATCAAATGTATAATTGCATAAAAATACTGAATTCCCATGTGGCTTTGTTATTTTTTAGGACATTATGGTCGTTGTTATCGGATTTTTTTTTGGTTATTCTTTATTTAAATATCGCGTTGCTACTTGCCTTGCATTGTTGTCGATAACACATACAGTGTCTTGTCTTAATACGACTTTTTGTTATTAATTGATGAAATTATATACTACTGTATAAATTAATTGATATAAAATATATTTATTACATTAAATATACGCGCCAATGCTAATTTTTTTTAATGTATATTTTTTGTGGTGTAGATTTTATAGCTATGCCCAGGCAAGTTAAATATTCACTGTTTATTAAAATGTGATCATCCTGTGTTCTTTCGAAAATATAATCGCAAATTAACCAAGTCTCATTGGTGACGAAGTTGCTACTCGCTAAATGCAATGATCGCTTATAAAGATGTAAGTCAAACGCGCATACGCATTATATGTACATGCATATGCACATGTAATGCATACTCACATACATACATATGTACATAGGTACCAATAAATTCACACTATGTCGAGTAAAAGTTTTAACATAATTTTAAATGATCATAAATTATTCCATAAACATGTTTAAATAATAAATAATTAGACCCTTTAGACTTACCTATTTCTCAAATTGAAATAATATTAATTTCTTACTTTTGCGTGTCTATCATTACAATAACTAAACTTGTGTATTAACATGCATACAGTCATAAATTGATTATGGCTTTAAAATGTATTAACAAATGTTTATTGCGATTATTTGCCAAACAACAATAACCTTTTTATCGTTGCTATCAATTTGGTAATTAATTGCTGAATTAGCGCACCGGTGTTATCCCATAGTTGTATGTGTACATACATACATATGTTCATAGGTATACATATATGCATACAGTTGTTCAAGAAATTGTTTTGACAAAAAAAAAAATTTTCAATATCTCCCTAAAAGTGTTTTTGCACTGAATGACTATGGATGTAAATTGAGCTGCTGATTTTATACTCTGTATTTAATAAGTTCAATGGGTCTATAAAAGTTGTATGTACATATTTATTATGTTTATAATTGATAAGTATCGAGAGCAATGCCATAGATAATGAAAAATTTTGTATGAAAGTATTTAAAGCGATTTTTTTTAAAATCTGTTTCTGTTTTTTTATCTTAGTTTCACAGAAATTTTAAAACAAAAATTATTTACTTCGAAAAAACAAGATAAAATTATTATACTATATTTTTATTTTTCAATAAAATATTTATTTACACATATTTACAATAATTAGCAAATCTGTTAAAGTCGCCGCTTTAATTTCCAAAAATCCGAGTTCGTATCCAACAGAGTTTTCAAATTGATTTAAAATAAGAAATCATAAAGTAAAATTTATAAAATACAACACACATTAAAGAGAAACGGAAATATAAAAGTAAACCCACAATAAAAATATTATCTCTGTCAATTTTATTTCTTTTTTGCCACGTACTAACGATTGTATAACCCACTTTATGCTAGGCATGTCGTTAGCTAAGGGTGTAGTATTTAGTGAAAAAAATGTATTTGCCAGACAATTTGTGGTAGCTAGATACTGCCATCAATTCCCTAGCTTTGTCGTCCATCCGAACCGCAGGGTTGTCTCTTGAGGCGCGGCTAGCTAAGTACCTACATATATATGTACTGTATATACATACATACTATTATTGTAAATGTGTACAATTAGAGAATCCACTTTTTGCAATAAACGCAGACCAAGCCTTGACGTAAGTTATATGCATAGTAAGTTATCCCTTATCGAATTACAAGCGCTAATTAATTGTGTAAATAGATTGCACCCACCGGAAGAGTAAACATAATTTGAGTTTCCCGCTGTCGTCGTTATCAGAAAACTATATCAATAAAGTGTCTCGGTCTCGGTCTCCACCTTCACCTCATTGTTATACCCTGTACTAGGACATATTTTAACTCTGTGCCATAATATGTAACAATCCAATACATAATTTACATCAATTTCTTACGTTTAAGTATTTAGCTAATAATTTTTGAACCTTAAGCACCATATAGACGTATAAAAAAATAAAATAGAACCAAGATAGAGAAGAGAACCTACATAAAATATGTAAAAACTTTCTTCTTGCACCCTTAAATCTGCGCAAATAACTTTCACATTAAGAGGAGGTGACTGCACAGAAGTTTTATTTAATGGATCAGCAATCCCACAAGCTAATTGTATAAACTACCTTGGCTTTCATCTCGATCGCGGACTAACATTGAATAATCACATTAAGGCAAAGCGTCAGCAACTGAACCTAAAAATTTTGAAAATTACCAGGTTGCTTGGCTGAAAATCTTCAACCACTCTGGAAAACAAAGTCCGCTTATATTAAGCTATACTAAAGCCCGTGTGGAGATACTAAAACGTTATCAATCAAAAATATTGAGGCAAATTGTTAATGCTCCATTTTATATCTCAAATGCAAATATCCATAAAGACTTAAGAATCCCTTATATTAAAGATGAAATAACAAAATATAGTTAAAAATATATAGATAAACTTCGAACTCATGAAAACAATTTAGCCATAAGTTTGATTATTAATAAAAACAATCTAAGAAGACTTAAACGAATTCACGTACTCGATCTCCTCATTGGAGAGTATTAAAACATAGAATATGTAGGAGGGCTTAATGAATATCTACTCCCTCTGTTAATTTATTTAATATAATTTATAAAATTTACTTAGTGTCAGATTAAAACAGATTGTAAATAAAATTAATATAAAAAAGTAAAGGGTATCAAAACGTCGTTAACTGTAGCCTCTTTTTTGGTTTATTCTTTACAGTTGCTTCTAATGCTATGGCTTGCACACTCAGGCGCATGCGCACAACCCGAGGCACAATTAGCTGCGATGACAACTACAACGCCAACGGCTATAATCGATTCAGATTCTGTTACTTCTTTAGCAGCAGTAACAGCATCGATATCGGCAACGATTGGTACAGTACCGTCTCCAGTTGTGAAGCAGAATGCGGAAAAGCCAAGCGGGTTAGCTGGCGATAAACTAGAAACTTTCGCTGTACCAACAACAACAACACAACCGCCATCGGCTGCATTTACGACAACGACAACAACAGATTTACCCGAATATCTGAGAAATTGTTTTTATGCTGAGGAAGAACTATGCACAAATTGGCATCAACAACAAAACTTGTTTTCAGAACCAATAAATTCCTCTGATCGCGATCGCACAGAAAACAGGGCTGCCAATGTGGAAGCTAGCGATAATGTGGTCCCGATTTCCACATCCGAGACCATAGATGATCAAACAGCACCTCAGCAAATCAATGTCAATTATGAGAATCGTGACAACAATAGCTGTCAGTGTCGTGAGCATCCGACGAAAGCCGGCTCCTGGTACTGCTGCAATATCCCGAATATCTCGATGATCTCAAGTTGCAGCAACATATCAAAGTGGACAAATCTGCATGTACGCAATCTCACTGCATCAGCGTTGGATCTATCCAACTCAATATATCGATCCCTGCAATCGCTTGCCATGACACACGGCAACATTTCACAGCTGACAAACGCATTTCCGCGTCACTCCATTAAACTTCGGTGTCTTGACTTTTCGAATAACAACATTTTGGAAATCGCACATCGGGCTGTCAAGGATGTGCCCCATTTAGAGTTCTTTGGCATATCAAATAACCTTTTGTCACGGGTGCCAAATCGAAACCAGAACAAGAACATTGCCTTGGATATTAGGTAAATTTATCTTACTTCTTTGGATCGTTTTTCGTTGAATATTGCCATAGTAAATTGACTGTTTTGAATAATTAAATGATAGTCCCAATTGTTTTTTGACATTAACAATCATTTTTTTTAAATTTATTTATTTAACATTCATTCTTCTTACTTGTTTTTATTCTTACGTGTTTAATCTACATTTATCAAAGTAACAATTTCAGTGGCAATTTGCGAATGCTCTGTGAACCGCTCAACGAGATCATTAATGCGGACTCATTCAACTTTATTAATCCGGAACGTTCCTTCTGTTTGTATAATGCAACTCATAAGTGGTTTAATTCCACGGACCTGGTCTCTGTTAAACAATTGGAGAGCATTAAGAAATGTGGTACAAAGTGTCCAAATATACCAAATTATGGCAACTGTTCCTGCAATATATATAACATCATGATAATACAAAACGATCAATCAAAGACTGTGTGCAATGTTGATTGCTCAAACCTTGGACTGATTGAACTACCATCACAGCTACCTGACAACACATTCACGCTGAACATTAGCAACAACCGAATAAACAGTCTGGGAGATCATTTTCATACAAATCCAACATATTATAATATCGTTAAGTTGGTTGCCGATAACAATCAGATTTCTTCAATTTATGAATTTGAAGGGACCAAGTTCATTGAGCATTTTCAGCGACTGTACATGCGCAACAATTCTCTGAGCAAGGTAATTAATTATTAAATCCAATTTTAAAACAACTTTAATTAAAATTGCAAAATATTAATGTATACCAAAAACAATTTATTATTTTGACAAAAAGTAATGATAAATTCTTATAAAAAAAAATAAGACTGAAATAATAATCAAATTTAAATATTTATAAAAGTCAAATAACTCAAAGTTTTTATTTTCTATACACAGATTTTAAATAAAAGTTGTCTTTCCATTTTAATAATAAAAATATTTATAGATAAATTAAATTAAACTAAAAAAACCTCATTTTAAATTTCCATTTTAATAATAAAAATATTTATAGATAAATTAAATTAAACTAAAAAACCTCATTTTAAATTTCGAAAATATTGATTGGCAAACTAAATATTATCTATATTGTAAAATATTTAAAGTGCATTAGTATTAAATAATTTTTAATACAGATATTAACAGAGATATTTTTTTATGTTTTGATATCAAAGATTTTTGCTTTTGAAAATTAAAATTGTTACGGTCTCTAGTTAGTTATTAAACATTTTTTCAATTATTATAGATACCTGAATATTTTCTAAACAACGCTCTAATGGATACAGATGGACGACGCATTTATCTAGCGGAAAACAGATTACAGTGTGATTGCAATTCGGCAAAAACTCTTCAAAATTGGCTTAAGGAACGCAGTACCGATATACCAGATTACATGGATATAAGATGTCGAAATTTGCCCCAAAGTGTCATTGAGCTGCAAGAGAGTAAACTGTGTCAGTCGCCACCCGATTGGACCGACTACATATACTACTTAATAGCAGCTGAAATTATATTGCTATTAGCCCTAATCACAAAGGTTTCGTACGATTATTGGGTATTTAAGACGGCAGGTTACTTGCCATGGCCAGCTAGCAAGATGCCAAAGCTGCCCTGCGACTGGCTTTGTGAATCATAAACATAAACAACCTGCAAACATTATCATGTATAAATCTAGATGTATAAACATATCCTATTGTAACGCTTGACCATGACGGTGTATAGCTTTGATCGATTTCGATGTGCCTTCTCTACATAAATACATATATTTTAAATGTCTGCCATATGTATTTTTTTCGGATTTTCATGCTAATATCCAGGAAATAATAGTGAAGATTTCTCTTTAACTTTCTTGTAAACAATCATACAAAATTAAAAAAATGTTTGACTTCCAAAGTTGCTTTGTCGAAGATCTGAACAACTTTGACCAAACTGAACCGATCTTCTAACGGAATATCATTCTGTAAGTACACCAATAAAATCAATATAGCTGCATACTCGTTATTCGCGTATATTTATTGTTGTGATTTCTTGTATTTTAAATATTATAATATTTTCAAGAAAAAAAATATGCGCATTTTATTTGTATTTCTTGATGTATTGTATGATGATTTTATGGTGTCTTGTATTTTGTTTTTTTTTTTTTAGGTTTTCTTCGTTTTAATATTTGCATCCATGTTTGCAATTACTGTAAGTAATGCTGCGCTTATTTATGTTGTGTATATTTTGGTGTGTCAATGGGAGAGTTCCGAGTTCGTGCACATTGTGCTGTGTATGTGTGTGAATGAGTGCTTTATAAGAAAAACATTTACGTATACATACATACATTCAATACCATTGATTTTTGTCGTTTGTTCGTATTACAATATTTGTTATTGTTATATTTACTAAATTAGTTTTATTATGTTTGCCGATTTAGAGTATTTACATACTTTCACATATGTAGTTTCGTACGTTCTTATCGCTCTAATCAATTCATTAAAATTGTATCTTTCGTTGCTGTGACTGTTAAATGTTAGTTATACATATAAATGTGTATATTCGTTCAAATGTGATCAAAACAATGACATAAAATTAAAGTGCTTTCATTATTGAATATATCAATGTGAATAAACGTGCTTTTCCTTTATGTGGGTTGTTTTCGAAATTCAAAAGTCAATGAGTTATGGAAATATGTAATTAAATATTTGAAAGTTATGATACTCAAAAGATATACATATATATTTTTCCTTTAAATTTAAATTTATAAATGTTACGGGTTATTTCACTGTGTTTGTGTTATTTTGGTCTTTATCATTGATACAGTATTTGAAACATTTTTGATTTTATTTATGTATAAAAAAAGACGGACTAATGACTTAAAGTTCTAGGCACACACATATATAGATATATATATGCACACTAAGTACAAGATATTTTATATAAAATACTTGTAAACGTCAGAGAAGTGATCGTCATATAAACATACTAAGACCAAATACGTCAAATTGTGTCAAAATTTGTGGAAATGCTTTTTAAATTCATTTAAAAACTTGGCATAAGTGCAACAAATGATGTGATTGTATATATATGTACATTTACTTCGAATAGTATAAGTGTATTACTGAATTCATAATTAAAATTTATTCATATATGAGTATGTATGTATGTACATTTGTCAGTGTACGTATAATTTAAGCTTTCTATTTTTAAATATATTCATTATTTAAAAAATTAAAAATATTTTGATTTGCTAAAAACATGTAAAAACCTATACGTAAGTATTTAAAAATAATCAACTATGCGATGATACTCTGTAATGCAAGTATTTTCGACTATATTAAGTAAATTCTATTACTATGTACAACTCAATAAGTGATTCAATTGAAAATATGACAACTTTTTAATATAATACTTGATTAAGAGGAGCAAAGTACAAGCTTAATGAGCAGTACCATCAACTAAATGTGCTGAATAAATGGTCTAGTGGTTAATAATTATGCTTTGCAACTCCATTAAATGAACATGCTGTTAAACAACTCTATATATTTATTCGATCATCCGAAATAAATTTGACTCTTCCCAAAAATAAAATTTAATAAACTAAATTTTTTGTCTTTTGCAAGTGAGTCCAGGAAAAATGTTCAATAACACACGATATAAAGACAGTTTAAGTACATATGTCTTTACATTTGGATAGAGTAGACTAAATCGGGTTTGAAATTAGCTAGTTTGAGATTCTAACAAGATAAACGGATGTACTTATTCATTATTTAAGTATGTGTTTTTTTAAATTTCTCGATGACCTACGTATAGAACTATCAGTCTCACATCCCATACCAAAATATGAAATATATTAACGTAAATATGTAAATAGTACGGTTTCATGATTTGCTATGATGTTTTACTGTGCCATTGTGTCTAACTAATTATTGAGCTTTGACTCAATAACTGTCGCCTGCCAACAATATATTTATAATATATAACACATATTCGTGTAAATATATTGTTTGTTCATGTTATTCTAAAGATTATGGATTCTTATATGCAGAGTGTTTTGTATTTTGAGAACTATGATAAAAACACTACATACGGCTGGTCAAGTAACTGTTTTGACAAATTAAATTTCTAAATAAAAATAAGAAACTATTATTTATAAAATAAATAGTTTTGTCAAAGCATTTACATGTTACACTGAATGTAAGTACAGTTAGCCAAAAGTGGGTTTTGACAAAATCAAAATGTATCATTCTTGTTTATGGTTCTTAGAATAAGTTATAAATAGAGAAATAATATGAATTGAATTTTGATAAATTAAAATATGTGTAATTGTATTTGGTCAAAACACTTTTTTGCATACATTTGTTACATAAAAAGTATGTAATATATTCATTGTCCCTAACACTACATATGCTTGCTTATACGTACATATAAATAAACATGTACATATGTATATTTTATTATAAGTGTGCACATTTGCATTAGTTTTAAATTTATTGTAAAGTTTTTGATTTTCATTTGGCAATATGTACATACATTCACAAACACACCAAAATCGTGCATACGTGCTTACGTATGTGTATATATATAAATACAGTTAGTTAAATAAATGTTTTGACAAAATTAAAAATTCACGTCTTTTATTGCAAAATACAAAAAAAAAATTGTTTTTTTAGATAATTTTGTTTCCGATTGATTTGATTGATGATTCTTAGAACAATTAAAAAAAAAAAAATATTAAGATAATTGTTTCATTGCGTCTAAATACATAAAAAAATCACATTTGTGCATTTTTGCATTTGCCAAAACAATTACTTCACCAACTGTAGGTACGACATTAAGATTAAGTACTGTTGACTATCTTAAATATTAGTTTTTATATTGACATATTCATGATATTAAGGAGCCAATGACTTAAAGTCTTTACATGTTACGAGTTTCGTCTTTTAGCATGGAAAAGATAGAGATAGATACATAGATAGAGAGGGTGTGAGCGAGAGAGAAGAAAAATTCGTGCCAGTGACAGAGATAGCTTCACAAGCCTTATCGTCGTACACCCAGAGATATATGCTCCAACATTTTTGTATTGGCACTTTGATATATATGCTCCCAGAGATATATGCTCCAACATTTTTGTATTGGCACTTTGATTTTACCATTTTTCCCAATGATATTGCCGATTATCTTAAGTGTGTTTACTTAAGCTATAAATCAATTAGAACTCAAACTAGTTCAGCAGAAACGAATATTGATTGAAGAACGTGCTGAATGACCTCATTAAGTGTTAAATATATTAATTTAGACAAGTACAAAATTATGTTTAGTTGAGTAGTGTCCAAACATTGTTTGAATAACTGATATGAACAATACTACAGTGATAGGCAACTTGAAATTTGGGAACCACAGTTTTGGTTAAAGTAACTTCAGTACTTTGTCAATTTAAATGTTATACAAAAAATAATCGAAAGTACCAATGTATTCATTTATTTTGTTTACTATGAGGTGTTCTCTCTGGGTGTAGTTAAATATCGATTTTAGTTTCGCTCCACGCCAATTTCCAGTTGTGTTAAAGTATTTCCGTTTCGTACACCTGCTTAGTGGTCATTGTGCTTGATTGCTGTGTGTTGCCAGCAGCAGCAGCAATAACACCACCAACACCACCACCGCCAAACACACCACCCGTAGCATCACTGATCAACACACCATTTGTAGCCACCACAGTAGAAGTGTTAGCAGCAGCAGCAGAACTTGCCACGGAGTTGCCACCACTTGGCTCTAAGCATGCTAAATTTAATGCAGCTATCTTTTGCTGTATACTATTTGTGTCACTGTGGCCAAGTTGTGATTTGTCCTGCGTCGAGGAGGAGCAGGATATATCAACCGATGGAAGTTTGCTCATTTGCTGCAAGCGTTGATATTGTTCCTGCAAAAGCTTTTGCTTTTTTAATAATTCCTGGTGTCGCATCTCAAGTGCCACTTGACGTTGCACATGATCATTGCCAGACTCATTGCCACTCGAATTGTCGCCACTTGAAGTATCGCCAGCGACAGCAGCAGCACTATCAACCGTATTGTCTCCATCTGCAGCTGCAATTGCTGCTATAGTCATGCTCTGTTGTGGCACATTTGGGCTTGTCGGACTGGCCAGTGGACTGCGTGAGCTGGTGCGCGGCGGCGGTGGTGGCGGTATACGTTTGTGACCCACTTTAGTTATTAAATCAGCATTACGCTCGGGCACTGGTGGTTTAATGCCACTGCCACTGCCACCACCACCATTAGTTGTTGGGAGAGGAGGAGGGAACTCGTTGTCCGATTCACTGGCACTGGGAAATGAGTGCAAGCGACGCAGACTCCCGATATTTGTGTGAACCATCAATTGCTGTTGAGATTGCTGATGTGCCAATGCACCAGCAGCAGCAACACCACCAACACCACCACCACGTGCTAGTGTTAATGGTGCTGCCACATTACTTGTTGTTGTTGCCAATGCCATGACCATGCTGTTGCTCGAATTCGCCTGCTGCATATTAATGTTTGCCTCCGTGAAAAGACGGGCCTGCGAAATTTGCGTGGTTACTGTACTTTGTACAGCTGCCTGTGCGCTTTCATCGGAAGTTGAATCTTCGGGACGCATCTGCAAGTACCAGATATCAAATACTAAAAGTGAATTTCATTATTATTATTTATTTAGCGGCCTAACAAAGCAAGATGTTCAATCAAAACCAAAACAAAAACGCAAGATTCACAATGAATAATAGTATTTTTACTATATATAAAAATGATAAATACCTTTTAATTAATTTTTGTTAAACAAAAATTAACACTAATTGCATTTTTATTATAATCATAAGGGATTGGCTTTTTGTTGAAATAAATTATAAGTTATCTGCGATTTTCGTTTTACATTTGAAATACCTATGAACTTACCTCGAAAGGTTGCTGTTGTTGCTGACAGTGTTGTTGTTGATGCTGTTGTTGTTGCTGTTGTTGTTGCTGTTGAGCAATTGGCTTTGAGAATGTCTTTAGCTCATCTAGCAGAGCATCGAGTGCGTTTTCGGGTGCGAGTCCCCCCGCTGATAGTGAACGACCCCATCCTGGGTGTTGGGATTGGCTACAAAAATAAACAATTGGCCAATTGTAAAATGTTAATGAATTATTGTTAACACCGTTGAAGCTAAAGAAAAAGTTAAATAACATTCCACATTTATACATACGAATACGCTAGTATGTATATATGCACTTATGAGGTACAGTATAGACAAAATAAGAAAAAGAAAAAAAATTAAAAAAAAAAACAGAATCAGAAACCAAACGATATACAAATGTACAAGTTGTAAGAAATCCATCGAGTTGGTGGCAAAATAAAAAAAACGGAAAGCTTTTGCGCATTAACAATGATTCATGCTGTGCAAATAATCCATATACAAATATATATGTATACGTTAAAAAGTAACTGAATCCTTAAATATATAAATTATGTCGCTCATAATACTTATACTAATACTAAATGTTATAACACAACATGCATAATAATAAAGCAACTGAAATGTTAAATCAGTGTTTGTATGTGAATAATATTAATAATAAGTATAAATGTATTCATAAGTAGCATAATTATGATACCTACAACTATTTTAGAAATTATAAAAATAATAGAAAATTCTTTAAATTCGAATCGTCCGATGGTTTATGGAAATGTACAAGGGAGACGGTTGTGATTATTATGACTTGAGAAATCCATGTCACAGAAAGATTAAGAATTAAAAATGCAAGCGACATTCAGCTCAAAATAAAGCAGTCTTCACCGGTTAAATATTAGGGTAAGACACTAGTACGTGTACAGGGTAAATTCATTACACATACAATTCTATACGCTTTTTAAGTAATAAATAGACTTAAAGTATGTGAGAGTATTAACTGATTTTTATAGATTTCTTAACAATGAATATGATTGTTAGGCGTAAATACGTATATGAATGATTTAAGGATGATGATGTTGATGTTAATGATGGTTTATGATAAGGAAATATACATATATAGATGGTTAAAACTTCAAAGACAACAATTGATGAGTGAGAATTAAAGTGACTGACTGCTTGTATACATTTTTGAACACTTGGTCTTTTTATTACGAAATTTAGTTAACTTGATTATCATATCGCTATTATTGACGGTACACAATGATAGGTACATAACATTATCAGTACATTTTTTGTTTTTTAATGCTAATTTGTATATGTATTTATATGCACATATACTTCTACTACAACATTAATACAGAAATTACTTGAACATTTTTAAATAATCGCAAAAAACAAAAACAAGAATATAAATAAATAAACACGTATTGAAAGCAATATAACCTTCTATAAATATGTATGCATTGTTCTTTATATTTATGTCTTCGAAAGAACCGAAGTTCACTCTTTCCAAAAGTTGTACAATTCCATTTGATCGGTTTATTTATGTTTCAAGTTCTGAGTTAAATGACAAATCTAATAAATTGTCATCCAGCTTACAACATAATTACAAAAAAAAATTACTTTAAATATAATATACTATTTTAAAAATACCTCAACATGAATCAATTAGGGGATTGGACAGGATCTCACACACATTCATATACATGCAATGCGGCCTAATTTTATTTCTCGTAATAAGTAGAACTAAACTTTTTACGAAAGAGTTTTCAAGAGAAAAAATAAGAATCAGCAATAATCGAGCTTTTATAAAGAATGCCTATTTATACCAATAAAATTTTAAATAAAGAATACTTGTTTGCAAACGTAAAACACAAATAAAAAAGATGTAATCGAAGATCAAATCAATAATACATTGAATTAATTATTGTTATTAACAGAATGTCTATAGTAAATTAATATTTCATGTTATGTATCGTCTTGGCTTATCTTAAGTCCTTCGAAATTGAATAAAATCGCTTATATTACTTGAAAATCCATTAAATATATGTAATCTGAACAACTATTTAAAAATATATATGAAGTTAGAATTATTGACACATTATATGTTTTTAGAGATGTAGAGAAATGTAATCTTACAAGTTTTAAAATTATTGTCAATCAAGTTAACGAGAACTAGTATTTTAAAATTTAGATAGATAAACATAACTAGCGAATAATTCGCAATGTTAAGGAATTTGTAATTTGACTGTTAATGTATATTTATAAATTATATTGATGCGATTTGCAGAATTTAAGCGATTTACTTATACTTAGAAATATAATTACTTAGAGTAATATGTGTACTATTTAGTATTTAAATTATTGTTTTCGATACGGTGATAAAAATAAATTGTTTAGAGTTGAATCTAATCTAAGTTGTGAAATTTCTTATTACCTCAAATTCCCTATCGTTACCTACAATCAATCACTATTCTTGATAATTTGGCTAGTGATAAAAAAAAATTGGGAGATCTAAACAAAAAAAATACGAGGTACTTGGTACTTTGATCTGGTGGTTTTTCAATATGATTGTATCAGTTAGTAGTTTTATCATTTTCAGATCCATTTTCAATTAAACATTACTGAACAAAGTGGAACAATGAATAGAGTTTACTCAATAGATGAGCATATAGCAAAAGTGTATGCTAATAAAACCAATCAATCCCCTTTTGGAAAGCAAGTTAATCACACACATTTATATATGTATACACATAAATTGAATATTATATATGTAGGTAACTGATGATAGTTGCAGTTGGTATGTGTGGTTTGGTTTGGGCTTTATGGATAGCTTATTATGAGTTTTTTATATGGTTTCGAGTTTAGTATTAGTTAGAAGTTTATAGCAGTAGTAAGTAGTATACAAAAATATAAACTAGTTTAATGCGGAGCAAATAATGTTTAGCTAAAATAAAATTGACATAGTTTTATTAGTTCATCATTTTTAAAAAGGGTTTTTAGTAAAATTTGATTTTGGTTTTTTTTTTTATTTTTGTTTATATTATCAGTCATTACTCAGTAATTGCCTCTTTGAAGTTAGAACTCCATCGCCAGTTAAACTATGTGGTTGTAGTTGTTGTTGTATACGATATCAAAATTGTTAGTTCCAAAAAAAGGCAAGAAGAAAAAAATGAAATCACCAGGTAAACCTCATTTAATAAGACGTTTTTAACTTTGATTGGTGTTTTTGTCATCATATGAATATGAATAGCGTGTTAAATACTTTATTATAATTTCCTCCTAATTTTGTTAAAAATTTATTTTTTTAATCATCGATGAAACTTCGTTTCGAGACCTTTAAGAAACTATTTTTATTGAGATCCAGTATGTTAATTTAATTAAGTATATATTGATAATTAACAGCCAATCGTTATTAGTTAATACGAAAGTCAACAAAATATAAACAACATGGGGTTGTTGACTTTATAAAATGGCATTTTTTCTATTTAGATTATTGAATTCATTCGTATTTGAATGGTAAAACATATAAAAAATTTATTTTATTTTAATTTACACCATTTCTTATATTTACCAATTTGAAATCGTCAATTGTACATACTTTATAAATTATTTTTAATACTCATAAATGTTAGTTGTCAAAAGTTCATTAGTAATAATCCTTGTCCAGGAATACATTGTTTTTAAAACAAGTACATGTAAATTGTTTTTCTTCTCTAGTTAAAAAACAATTCACAAGGGTCACAATTGTTTGAGTAACAAGAAACATATAACTTCAGCAAAAGTAAGTTTTGATACAAGTAGAGATGAATTCAAAGTGGTAAATTAAAGAGTTACTAAAGTATCTTCAATTGTTGAATTAATCTTATGTAATTATGTTAAAGTGGAAAATTGATAATAAATTTTGCTTCTAAATGCTTGTTTGTTTAGTTCTTTTTTAACTTGATATTCTGTAGCTTATAAAATGCCAGTCAAAAAAAAAAAATCATATTGTAAACTTGAAAAAAATTTGTTCTTAAATAATATATGCTAAAATAAATCCATCAATAAAAAGTAAATAATCAGAAAATAATTATTTTAAACTTATATGTAACTCAAATTTGTCAGTACTATCATGTATCTCAAAGATATGTATATACATATTCGCTTGACTTAATTAAAATTATTTATGTTGTAAAAATATGATAAATATCGGAACTATTAATGAAACTCATGGAACTTTCATTTATTTGACCACACCTGCTTTCAAAAGTTTTCATATCAATAGATTGACAGAAATAAATCCGAGAATTTAAAAAATGTTTACCAAGTAATTTATGGTTTAATTTAATTTACTGTGTGATATTTGGCACAATAGTTGCTCTTGTTATTGTTATAGTTATTGAACTGATCAAGAATGATATAGTATATATTAACAACATCTTATGTTGTGCGTTATTTTATATTATCATCGCCATCATCGCTATATCATTTTCCATGTGCAAACTTGAAAATTCCGAAAATTTCGCAAACAATCAAAGTTACCTGTTAAGTACTCTATGTAAAAAGTTTACATATTAATATTGATCAGCGACTTTTACAATATTTAGCAAGGATACTATAGTGTGCAATAAAATGCATGTTTTAAAATTAAACGTAACCAACGCAATACTTCTTTCGGTCAAAAGCAACTAATTTTTGGATTCTTTGTTTTTTGTTTTGTCATCGAAATCATACAAAGTATATTATTAAACATTAGTATATGTATACGTAATTATTATGTATGATATGGTATGAAACGGTGTTTAATGCATAAAAGTAGCATTGGCATTACAGCCCTAGGTGTATTTGTTTCAAAATTAGTTAAGTGTGTGTGTTTTGTGGTTTTATTTTTTATATCATGGTTCATTATTAATAAGCTCACCTTGTCAGGAACAGATATTTCTGCAGATCGTAAGGACTCTTCAGTTATTGGCGGCTCATTGGGTGGTAAGCGCTGTTCCTGCACGCTAGCCAGTCTATTTCCACAAAAGCAATAAGGAATTAAGATTAAGCTTGAACTAAACAGCAATACATAAGGATTACCCACCGTTTAAGTGTCACTAAAGTGCCAGTTAGCTTTTTACATCGACGCAATGCCGACTCTAAACGGTCCGGCTCTTCCTTTAGGAACTTTTCTTCGCGTACCACTTTTTCCATCTCGTTTGATAAAATGCATCGCAAGCCATTTGACAGAGTTGGAAATTTAAGTTTAAGTTCAGCAACAGTTTTGCTACATTAAACAAAAAAGATAATTAATTACCACACGTGAAAATATACGAGTTGTAATACTACAAATTCTTCCTTCGCTAATATACATATTCAACTGTATTTTTAAACTTAAAAATAAAAACATGATTTATCATTTTTCTCGGTTTTAAACTCGATTCACAGTTTGGATTAACATCATTACTCTAAATCCTTGAGTACTGCTTAGCCAAGTATTTGAATCGTAAAATTAAATTGCAATCTATATACATATATAAAATGCTTTGTCCTGACTTACTGATCGCAGCCATGGACAAACCACTGTCCTAGAGACTTAGTTTTTTTAAAAATCAGAAAATTTTTTTGAGATTCGTATGGGTATTTTCATTTTTTAATTCCACCTGCAAGCTATTTTAAAATATAAAAAGCATTTATTTAAATTGCATTAAATGCAAGCTCGCTAAGCAAGCATTGAAAACGTTCAATGCGTGTATACGCATACATATACAATTTTAGTGTGAGCAATTGAAAGAGAGCCAGAGAGCCATGGCATTTGTTTTTGTGCTCGCTTTCGCAAATGCGTAAGTGCCAGCAAGATCGCGAATGTTATTGTTGTTTTGTTTCTGTGAACGAAGAAGTGATTTATATTGCGTTCTTTGTCATACATACATAATAACGGGCAGCTTGAATTAACTTAATGTTACATATGAAACATTCGTGTTGATTCTGGATTGAATAGGTTGGCAGCGCGCATAGTAGTGCACAAGTTGTAAATTTTTTTAAATTTTCATCTGCAATTTATTTTTTAATATATAAAATATAAATATAAATCGAATTACAAATGTATGTTCGCAAAATCCATGCACATTTTGCCGATCCGTGTCGAATTATGGATTTATTGTGAGTTGGCGCCATTAAAAATAGATGGCGAAACTAGGTTGAAATAGAGCGATAAATGAAAATATGCATTTTACCTCTTTGGTGGTGTGGAAATCTCGAAATAATTTAAATAATAATAATTAATAAATAATTATTAACCTTTTAATATAAATATTTTTAAATATTTATAATGTATGGGTCTGCGTCCGAGCGAAGTCAGGACGCAAAAGCGGACCCTCTAGTATTCTATATATTTACCTTGCGCGACTTAGAACCAGGGCCATGTCCTCCACAGCGGTCATATTGACTCGAGTTCGTCTATTGATCACTTCGCCACGTAAATTTTCGACTGAAGCTTCTAAATCGCTGAGATCCTTTTCAAGTCGTATGACCTCCTGCTTGTACAGTTCCTCCTCCCTCGATATACGGGTGGTGTCTTGATCGCACTGTCCCCAAAAGCTACTACTGCTACTTGCCAACAAAGTTGCGCGTATGCGCATGAATGTGCTTTTAATATCTTCCCGTACAGCAACCGATTGGGCTTGAGATAAACGCCTTAAAGTTCGAACTTCCATGCGCAAATCCTTTGCCTTCTTTTGTAGACCTCTCAAATGATTGTAGACTTCAGGAGCGAGTGCGATGTCCGCCCGGTAAGTGGGATGCGACGTTTGAGCCAATACAATTGGTTTTGGTGGCGGAGGAGGCTTAAGACGATCGCGTTCTATGGATGGGTTGCAGATATCAGAATTTAGTGATTATTGAGTTCGAATTTGATATGGTTAAAAATTTACAAATAAAGCAAAATATTTCTTCGTGATTGTCTACCAATGCATGCGTGGTTGTGCTTGCGATTCTGATAAGAGTTCCTTAATATAAGGAAATATACATTCTCTACGTTATTTTAGTGTGGTTCGGTTCGGTTCTTACCTTGTGACGACGTTCTCGGTAAGGTAGATGACTTGATGGCCGGTTTTGTAGGTTTCGTATCAGCTTTAGTTCCCAAGTAGTAGTAATATCAGTATTTATGTATGTAGGTGGTAATAAAAAGGCAAAAAGTTTAGTTCTACTCAAAAGAACGCCAAAAACTAGGAAGCAATAAATTTCAACATAACCAATTTAAATTTAAAATTTAACATTATTAAATAAAATGTTCTTTCATTTCTTGTTTTGATATGTTTGTAAATATTTTAGAAGATTGCGAAGTATAGCTAAAAAATCAAGATTAAAATTTCATATATCTGCTATTTATTTACCGGCATGTAATGGATTATGAGATTTGGGAATTCCCTGTATGTCGTCGCTAAACGAGACTGATTTCTCGAACGACACGGATTTTTCTGCAAAAACATGACAAATCTTCTCATTGACGTTCCCATTAAATCGTTACTTTTTTTTACACTTACGGCATGAGTTTTTGCCCAACTTAGGTGCCTTTTCCCTAACGTACAGCTCGTCTGCGGAACCGTTAGCTAAAATTTATAATACGAAATATAGACAGATAACAGAAATTTGTCAGTTTATGTAAAATAGTCAAATAGTCAAAACTGGATTAACATAAACATGTTAATATCTTAAATTATAATATTTTTATTAATCTATATGTTCATTAAATGTTACTATGCAAGGATTCGACTATACTACTATCTATTGGGAATACGACTCTACGAATGGGGTTAATATACACAAGAGTTCTTTAAAATGGGGTAAAGGGTTTTCTATTTGGTTTATTAAGATAATTTTGTCTGTAAGCAGTGACAGGCGACAATAAGACATTATGTTTATAAAAGCTGCATATGTTTAATAAAGGTAGCATAGTGTTTGTAAAAATAACAAAGAAACATACATGTACTCTTCGACATACCCTGTATTTGTGATGGCACAACGAGATAGTTGGAGTCTAATGTGGGTACGGCTATGGGAGCGATTTGCGGATTTTGATTAACCAAGGCCTTTTGGACCAATCCAGTCAAGTTGGCTAATTGGCGCTCCATATGCTCGACCCGTATGCGATGTAAATCTTCAGGTCTAAAATAAAGAGAAAATATGTATGTGTGTCAGAATTGTGATTATAAGTATTATCATTTTTACCATTGAACTTTTGCTGTTGTATATCAAATTGCCAAACAAAAGTTATCATTACCTTACAATTGAAGATTCAATTAGCAATTATTTAAATTATGATTATAATTGCTTATTTGTTTCATTGCCTATAAACTGACTGACAAGCAGTTATTTGTATACAACACTGGTATAAGTATTTGTGACAAGTTAGTTTAGTGTTTCTATCGTTTCCGTTACTCGTACTGTCATGATCTAATTGAGCAGTCAAGCCTAAATTTGGATTCATGTCAGAAAAGTTGAAATACTTGGTTCATGCAAGCGTTGCAAACAAAACTTACAACTGGCATTCAACTGGCTTTGAAATCATTCAAATCTGCAGCAGTTGTTAGTCAATTACGAGATCTGAGAACCGAAACACCCATGGCCTATTGTAGTGGTAAGAAGTGTGCTAAGCTATCTAACTAAGGTGCAACCTTATTAAATCGGTACTCGTATTTGATTTAAAAAAATTCAGTTACTAGTTCACCTCAACGCTTTGCCAGCTGTTTATCGAATTTTCCACTACAAGATTTATTGATTTTAAAGAAATCAATGCAAATGATCAGCATTACAGAGAGTTTCCACAAGGATGATAATGATGAGGATGAGTACGATACCGAAAATTCTATAAACTGTAACGAATCGCCTTATGCTCCCCAACGAATGGCCTTAATGGCTGCTGAACGGTGTGTTTGATTTAATTACCCTTATGTTATCAACTAAAATAAAATAATTGTTTTTAGTGGTGACCGTGGAATGACTGAGAGTGGTCCCTTACTGTCCTGGCACTCCTCCAATGATCATGTCTCATCATGGACTGAGGAGAAACCGTCTAAGTTGCAGACCTTGTTTCAAATAAGCATTACTTCATTGGCATTTCTATCGTTTGGCGGCTATTTGCTCTGCCTGATTGTTCAGGCCATTAAGAGCAAAGGAACCACATATTTCCATCCAGTGGCCACAGCAACAACAACTTCGAATAATGGCAATGTTAAGCGCATTAAAATTTACAGACGAAGTAAACGTAACACAAACAAAGCTCATCATGGTGATATAGTACCAAATTTACTACTGGCAGACTATGCAACCTATATGAAGTCTATACGTGAACGTGAAAAGTTAAGATATTCTCACCTGGTTGGATCGTAAATCTGATTACCACGATGTGGAAGACGATTGGGGCCAACTTTAATGCCATACAAAGAGTATTGGTCTTCGGCGATAGCCGTATCGCTATGTGAAAATATAAATAGACAAATAGAAAGAGTTTATTAACACATACTTTTTTATTGAGTTTAAAGTTTTCAAATTTATTATTAATACTATTTTTATTTTTGCAATTACAATGAATATTAAAATTTGATGAATAATAAACATATCAAATTGAAATCTGAAACGTACAGTGGAACATTAGGGCGTAATATTTTACACTTAAAATATGCAAAGAAAATAATTCTCACCTTTGCTCCTCGTCAATGATGGGTGCGACGACAGGGCCACGTGTACCGTACTGACTATAGTAGGGCTCTTCATAATTGCCACGTGAGCTCCTTTCTGGGGAGCTGGTATATCCGTCTGAAAGCGAAATTTTTATAATGTTTACCAATGGCTAAATACTTAATACATTACTCCTACTATTTATAGTATTACCAATAAATGATACCACTTTCATAACGAGTAAATCAAATGATATGTACGATATTAATTCTTAACGAAATAATTAACTAAATTGAAGTATTTACAAATTAGCAAATATCGAATTTCTCAGTAATAGCCACGCTTAATTTGAAAACCCATAACAGCGCAACTAATGTATTGTACATAATATTATAATATATAAGTATACATGGAAATTAGTCATATGTTTTAATCGTAAGTAATGAAATGTTTATATTCGTGTACCTGGTATACTGTATAATTGATCCGAGGAATATGGAAACAGTGGTTCCATGCTACCCCTTCGATAAAGCGATCTGAATGGTTTCACAGGCGCTCCTTTTATATTTTTTGTTTTTAAATTATAGGTACATAATATATTTATGTATGGGGTATGGGTACATATTTATAATATTAAGATATCTTAATAACAAACAACAAATTGTTGAGTAAAATAAATCGTTAGAAAAGGTAACATTTTCGCATGAATTTGTTGTTATTTTAAAATCTATTAAAGTAAATTTTCGAAATTTAAAACAAAATTATATATAATGGATGCCATTATTTTATGATTTCAGATACGTTCTATATTTTAGATAATTCTATATAATGGATGCCATTATTTTATGATTTTTTGATACTTTGTTTAATGTTTTCAAAAATGAAGATAGTGAAAATTATGAAACAAGTTTTTGATATATACTCTCAAAAAAACAAATATTTTGCTTTTTAGGTTTAGAGATATTTTTGTAGCCTAATGGGAATCGTTAAGAATACTCAATTGTTAATTAAATTAAGAATTTTTCAAAAATCTACATTAAGATGTTTGTTAACATATATCTGTAGTACGCACCCATTGACACCTTATTACGATCTGAGGCATACATGCCTCGTGGCAACGTCTGCGATGAACCAACATAATATGGGGCTGGTTGTTTGCCAATCTGTAATGGAAAAATCGAAAAATAAAATGATCAATTAATATTTATATATATTAGAAAATACCTATGTATGTACGTTTGTTGACAAGTATATTCTTAATTCTTAATTAAATAAGGTAAGTCCGCCTGCATTTAGCTGGTGTAATCTTAATAAGTTTCACTTTAATTCGAATTCAACACTCTTTTTGGGAATTCCAGGGCCATGGCCAAAAGACAGCCAATCTATGTACATATACATTTATGTGAGTAAACAATGTACATACGTACGTATGTTGTAACAAATACACACCCAGTTAATTAACCCCTTTGCCAATTATCCATGTGTCTTGCGATTATTCAAGAGCTGTCATTGTTTTTATATAAAAGCTTTCTCTTTTTCGGAGACTTAATGTTCATCTCGAAATCTATGATTTACCCTAATTCAAATATTTAAACAGATACTTATTTTATTTTTGGATTTCATTTTATAATCTATTGACCATTAAGTATAGTAAATTATGTTAGTTCGAAGTCTAACAGTTTATTTTATGCGAAGGATTAATTAATGTATAGTCTATAATAAGAGTACAGTCTATAAATATGCAAAATATCACAGAATGTTGTTTTTAGAGAGAATGCCAATTGACTATTTCTATTGAACTGGCGTAAATGAAGAGAAAATAAGAGGACATGGTTGTGTGTAGTATCGTGACCGGTAAA
Source organism: Drosophila sp. st01m (assembly GCA_018901795.1). Classification (NCBI taxonomy): domain Eukaryota; kingdom Metazoa; phylum Arthropoda; class Insecta; order Diptera; family Drosophilidae; genus Drosophila; species Drosophila sp. st01m. The sequence continues at coordinate 184,017 of JAEIFG010000706.1, read as the reverse complement.
TACAAAAGTATTTTTATTTTAACAAAATTTTCTCTTGTAAATAATGTATACTTTATGTGGTTTTTTATTTTATTTCCAATTTAATGTTCTTGTATATGGTTCATAAAAAAAAGTTAAAAATAAAAATAGAAAAATGTAATAATAAATATGTTTACATGTTGCTGTATTGCAACATGCACTTTCATTACAATATATTATTATATATACATATATTCATTATAATATTAGAAATATTAGGACCAGGATGGAAATTATGTATACAAAACTGGACATTTTAACTCTTTATATATGTCAGCAAATATAATTTCACATAATTGCAACACATGCAAAACATTTTTAGTATTTCACAACAGTATAATACTTTTTTTATGAGTTGGCATTAAAACTTTGTGAATCTATATATTTGTGAAAAATGGCCGAAAAAATAGAAAAATTGCCCATTGTGGAGTGGGTTACACGCTGTGTTCAAAAGAAACAACAAAATGCTTAGCTTTACAATAATTAGCAGGAGTCACCGACTATGGGATACCTGTTTCGACACATATGGTGTAATAATTAATATTATATGAATATTTATATTTTAAATAAATATTTACTTTATATAAACTAGTTTTACTTACTTAAAAAAAAAACAAAATTTTATTTTTTAATGTATATATAAATATAAATGTCGGCTGCTTATAGCCTGACAATAAATAAATAAAAAAAAATAAATAAATAATTTTATCGCAGGATTTTAAGCTCACATTTTGATCAGTAGTTCAGACATTTAATTTAATATTGTTTGTCACAAAGTGGTATATTAGAAACTTTGGGGCACTAAAAAGGTTTTGTAAGAAGACATTACCTCATAAACATATCTTCTTTATTTATAAGATATAATATACCCTAACGCTGTTTTTCAAAGTAACGGGTATAAATAGAAAACCTCAACCAGTTTCAATTTCAATACAATTTTACAATTTGTTACAACTGAGCGAGACGTACTTGTCCAACGATCGGGCAGCTGTTTAGCTGCGAGTTTGGTGTATGCGGTTGTATTTTGACTTTTTCCGTTTTTATGTTTTTTATTATGTTGTTGTTTTTGGCTCTGCTCAAGCTAAGTCAGTTTAGCTCAGCTCAGCTTTGGCGCATGCGTAGATGAACAGTAAAGTGCGAGACTGCGCCGCAAACGGACGTAAAAACGCTTTGATTTAAATTCAATAAAATAGCTCGGAATTTAACAGTTGATCAGTTGATCGTCGGCATGCATAACCGAGCATACTTTTACTATGGATTGGCATTTCTGCTCATCATCATCAATGGACCAGACACTTTCTTTGGTTTCGGCTTTTCCTCTGCCTGGAAACCAATCGCGTCAAGCGGAAGCCCAATTACCTCATACAGCCTCAAGCAACTGCATCCAGGAGAGGCAAGCAGCAGCCACGAGTTGGCCACCAGTTATTCCCAATTCGGCAGTGATAAGGACAATGATAGCGACAATAATGATGATGATTTGTTGTTACCGCACTCGATTGTAAATGGCGTTGAAACTGGCTCAATATCTCATCATCATCCAATCATATTGAATGATGATAAGGAGAATCATTATGAGTCGTATATTTTAAAAGATGATGCTATCAAAGAATCGTCGCCTCTTAGCCTGCCTCGCTCTCCACTATACGTCTCCTCCTCGTCATTGTCCTCGTTATCTTTGTTATCTTCGGATCGTTGTAGTGTAAAAAAGTTTGCGTTCAATCAAGATGGTGCGGTTGAATACAACAATGAGTTGCCTGAACTCGATCAGTTTACACTATGTTTCTGGATGCGTTTCACGAATCACAGTGGTGATCATGTTATGTTGACCTATGAAGGTAAGTACTTGGTAGTTTTCCCAGTGCCACACAGGATACACAGGCTATTAAGTTTGGGACAATGTGTATATATTTATTTATTTTTATTCATGTTTGCATAATGCGACACCGTTTAAATTTAAAGCAAAAACAATTTATTTTTGCGCCAGGATATTATCTCAAACACTATAAAAATTAGAGCAACCAAATTTGGAGAGTCAAATTTACTTCTCAATCGTAATCAAATTATTAAACTTGTTTTTCTTTTTTTTTTTTTTTTGTTATTTAACAGTTGTATTATTCCTTACACTTTTGCATGAATTGTATTGCTATTTGCTTATTTACCTGACGAAATTGGAAAATTTTATAAAAAAAACATAGTTTGAATGAATCTTGACTGGTCTGGGTATTTGATAAAGCAACTTTCTTAATCAACACAATGGCCGTTGACCTTTCATACTTATATAAGTCAGCAAGCACTCGTAATTTGTTATGATGCCCCCTGCAGACAACTTAACTGAAGAGAAGAGACCTTCGTAGACCTGTAAACCTGTGGGCCAGGCCAACAGCAGCAAAGTTTGTGGGCCACACTTCAGTAAATAGTATTCATTCATACCCGGTCTCCAGAAAGTGAAAGGAAGACAACTTCCTGATACAAGCATTTGGCGTTCGTTGGTCATAAAGCATCTGACGGTTGAATTTCAATTGACAGATGACTCTGTATAATACCGCTTTGTTATGGACTACAATGCAATCATAATATACGCTCAATTATGTATATATATTACTTAGTATCTTTATGATACTTGAACTTTTATGGATATACATATTTGTTTGTCTTTCATCTTCGAAAACAACGACATCGTCGATTGTGACCACACATTACATAAGCGCTAAATTTACCAGTTTACAGTTAACACTAAGCTGTTGCTGCCTCGGCTATTGTTAGTTTTAGTATTTCAGATTATTATTTTAAATATACAATTCAATCTACGTATAAAACATCCGCAACCTAACAGATACAGATGCTGTCTTGACCCGAGGCAACGCCTTGCAAAAAACATAACAGTAACTGAGGAAACAGTTAAAAATCCACTTACCAGTCAAGTAATTGATATATTTCAAACTCTAGAAATCAGAAAATTTGAAATCTGAACGAATAATTAACTTCTAAGGACATGCAAGAAGCAAGTTAACGAAGTGTCCAACCAAAGGAAGAAAAAGAACAGTGCAAATACGACTAGAGATATGTTTCTTGGTTTTAATGTTATCTAGGTGTTAAGGTGTGTAAATTATTGTTGCGAATATTAATTGAGAAACTTTATCTCGCCTTAAAGGTTATACTGGTACATAATGAGTTATTATGTTAACAGGATTTAGATAAACGATCAATCATTTGTACCAATCATTTGTTTACCCCCACCAATAGATACTATAATTGATTAATGATTGTAGGAATATACGAGTACGTTGGTAATTGTTTGCAATTTTTTATAGTCAGGCAAATATCTTTAACAATAGTATAAGTAGTTGCATTATACCAATCAATGAACTATGAATCTTTTCAGAAAAGTAAATTCGAAATTCTTAAACTAACTACGTAGGTAAGATTTCGGTGGGAAATGTTGAGAATTTAAAATAATGTACCAATTAAATAAGACTAAAGTAAGGACAAAAATTTAAAAAAAAATAGAATAATAATCGCTAATCGGGCTGTGTTTTCTTCTAAAAATATCTACTTGAATATTCACAGACTATTATAAAAAAAGTGAAAATTATAGATTCCAAGGAAAAAACCAATAAATTATTTTTAGTATAAACTATATTTCTTGAATTAAGTTAGTCGTAATAAATGGAGTCAATTAACATAATTATAAAGGATTATAAGAATGCCTTAGCTAGATTTAAAGATATACTGATACAAATTTGCCTTTAAAAGTAGTTTTTTTTATGTGTAGTAGATTTTTTCTTGTAAACATCTTAAATTTGATCGTCTTCAGACCCTAGAAATATTTTACTTCTCGATAAATTACTAGAAGCTATTCTAGATTAAACCTTATCAAAATGTTGGCAAACGTAACAACGTGTAGATTGACTATTGCTCGGTACTTTTACCAAATTGGCCCATAGTGCAGTGGCAAAATTTTTAATCAGTTGATCAATTGTTGATTGCATGATTTTTGCAATGCAGCATCACGCAATTTGCTCTGATTTCATAACATCAGCGACATTAATGCATGTGTACATTTCATATATACATATATCATACATTTTTTTAATTAACTTCCACAGCTGAAAAGGAACAACGTGAGATACAAATCTGGGTCGCAAATGCGCAGAATTCCAGTTTCTTATCGATGGCCATAAAAGGTCAGCAAATGTACAGGTACGTTAAATTGGATTGTAACTGACGTACTACCTTCTTTCTACACTACACAATGTTGATGACATTTTCTGTTTCTATTTCTGTCACTGTTATTGGTGGCATAATATATAATACTATATAGATTGAACTACCCACTGAAAATGCGGCAATGGCATCACATGTGCAGCTCGTGGAATGGAAAGACAGGCGAATGGCAAGTGTGGCTGAAGGCAGAACGTATTGGGCGTGGCTTCCACAATTCAGTGAGTAACCGTAACCGTAGCTCCAAATTGCCAAGATGAAGCTGAAGCTGACTGTAGTGTCTAATTACGCGTGTTGAGTCGACAGTCGAACGGCAACGGAAACAGCAACCTCTTAACGATAGTTAAAACAAAAAACGGTTAGAAACTGGTTCAGAGAAAAAAACCTGCGGTCTTAAATTGTTCGGTTGGTTAACTTAGTTATGCCATCACAGGAGCTATTAAGTATCATTTCATTATCAATGAAATGTTTTTAAACTTTATTTATTTATTTATACTTTTTGACAGTAATATGTGAAAAATTTAGTATTCAGTTTTGATGATTGAATCAAAATAGGGGAAAAATAATGATAAATTTGATATTCCGCAAGGAAATCGGTTCAATATTGACAAAGTTATGAAATTTTTTTGATAGTTAAGTATAAAAAATTAATATGTCCAGTTTTGATGCAGAATAAAAATAGCGACAAAACAATGGTAAAGGAAATCGGTTTATTTTTGACAAAGTTATGACTTTTTTCTTACAGTAAAGTATGAAAAATTAAGTTTTATTAATGACATATTTGTTATCCATTCTATACTACTTAGTAGTATAATTCTATTCGCATAATTGGATCTCTAATCGTACATAAAACCATATGAAAATTCACAGCTAACGTTTCGCAAAATTTCGTAATCGATATTAATTAACAGTGTATTCGTATGACTTTTACAGTTAGTGGGCCACAAAATACCGGCTAAAGGAAAATTGCATTCAGGTGGAAACTCAATAACCGGTGAAGTAAGTCACGGCCTTCATTTTGAGGTGACTCTCTTGCAAATTTATCGCGTGGCTTTAAGTGCGGGAAAGGCACATCGAGATCACAAGCACCATCACGTGCATCATTTTGACCACGAGGGCCAGGAGGTGTCTAGTACAGCACGCACCATGCCAATGGTAAGTACCATATATTTAATATATAATTGAAGGGCAATTAAAACGTATTATTATTATCAATTTTCACTTTCTATATCAACACTTTACAACTTATTTGAAAACTTCTTATAATTTTGTTAACAATCATTGAATTTTGAATTGTAAAGTTGCTACATAGACCGAAAGGTCTCAATTTAAACTTTCATAACCAAAACCTTGAACTTAAGTCTGAGACCTTTTATTAGTTTGTAAACAAAATATCATGCGAAATTAGACAAGAATATTGACTTGAGAAGTGAGTAGGTCAAAAGCTTGACTAACATGAAACTGTCGTTACTAAATAAAAACTGAACAGCGGATTGCTTTTGTGGCCATGATTTCGCCTGTAAATTCCAACACCATTAATTAATATGCATTTTTGCAAGGAGCTTTTCTTTAATTCAGTTTCTTGTGCCATAAATAGCTTAATTATAATTTTAAATATTTTGGAATCTCACAATATTTGTATTGTATTTCCTTTAACTAACCATTAACTAACATTTTATTAATTAGATCAATCGACCGCAGCCCATGCACATGTTGCTCGCCAGCGGTCAAATACCGACAAGAGTCCGTATAAACTTGGCCAACTCAGTGCCGTCACAACAATCACAACAACAACAAGGACAGTCAGCAATCACAGTTAATACCAATTTTGTTAATGGTCAAATTAACACTGGCTCTCGATTGGTGGCTCAGCAGCTACTTAATCTGTCGCCCATACCTCCGAGTCCGAGTCGTCCAGTAGGAGTTATATCTACTCCAACTACAGTAACTGCAAATGATGTTGGACGGTTTCATATGTTGAGCAACTCGGCGAATGTTCAGTTTATTGATGAGACAGAGACGCATATACAATTTAAGCGCAATTCGAATGCTAACGATTCAAAGACGAAACAAACACAGCAAAAGAATCAGTCAGGAAATGTTGGTAAAAAGTTGCAGAAACGCGGCATAGTTCAACTTGATGATGGTTCTCTAGTTGATGATGGTGTCGATAGCAGCGACAACAGTGAGATCTACAGTAAGTATAATGGTCTAGCCGATTTTGGAGATCAGCAATTCAAGCATGATCTAACATTGAGAATGACGCTTGAGGAGGAGATCAGTACGCATGATCGGGAACCAGCTGAAGAGGAAGTTAAGGCAGTTATGGCTATATGCAGTAACTGCGACCCAGAGCCTTTTCAAGGTGCCATTGTATTCGCTTGGAAGGATATTAGCGAGCAAATGAATAACACCCTTAAAGGACTCAGTGTGGGTACCTGCGGAAAATTTTAATTCCCCCCAGCTGCATATTTATCAAGATGAAGTAAGGAGCAGAGTGGTGCAGATCACGCTTTATGTATATATAAAAGTGTAAATATTACAGTTAGTCAATTAATAACGTTGACAAACTTTCTACTTTTCTACTTTTAATTGGCTTTGTATTTATTTTCATATTTTACTAAAGTAACTAAAAAAAAAAAAACAATGGGATTTAGCTAGGTAAAGAAAAATACATCTTTTATTTGTCCACACAATTTTTTGACTAACTGTACATTCATATATACAAATCTTTTTTTTTTCGATTGTACTTGGTTATATGAGTATATACGAGTTCAAGTGTAATTGTAATTAATCAAAATTAAATAAGAATGTACGAAATCATCATCTACATATACATACTCACACACAAACACTCGTATTTATGCATATGCATAAATGTACATATTTATATATATATATATATATATACTTAAATAATAAATAAATATATCAAAGTCTTTGCTGATGGCAGAAGCTGATACTTACCTTAGATTTGTGAATGTGTTGATGCTTAAAATCCGAATCGAACTCTGGCTCGCTAAAATAGCTCTGATCCTGATCCCAGTTCGATTGGGCTTGTGGTAGTGGCTGTGGTATGCCAGGACCACCTGGCAGAATCTGTGGGGGAGCTGCTACCTCTGTGGACTCAAAGAGACGCAGTACAGAGCGATCACGTATTTCTCGCAGATGAGATCGTACATCTTCCAGTTCATAAAACATATCCTTACTGGCATCGTGTATGTAAATTTTTACGTTCGGCCCCCTCCAAATATGACATTGTCAATTGTCGGGGGAATGAACGTACGAACAAAGCTCGTACCGTGTCTATCGAGGTTATCTCATTTGGGAGAAGAGCTCGCTTCGTTTCCGATCGGTACTGCAGAAATACGAGACCAAGCGGCCGTTCAAGAGTCTTTGATGGTGTTCGCACAACCGGCAACGACGATCGCTGTTTACCGCCGCGTCGAAATCCAGTACTCGCTGTTTCTACCTCGGACATAATACCCGGATCATCATCAAAAAGTGGACCCTGATTAACGGGAGCATAGCCACGCATTGGCTGGTTTTTCTTGTTCTTTTGCGCCCTTGTGCTCATCTGAAAAAAAAGAAATATATACAGTACGAGTAAGTTGTCACTTTGCATACTATTAGTAAAGAAAGTGTTTTAACAATATCAAAAATTAACCCAATTTGTTAATTTATGTTCGTATTTAATTTATGATTCTTTCTATTGAATTTTAGAGCAAGCTAAAAATTCCAACGAATCAAAATTTTCTTTTAAATAAAATAGCCAATATGTGAGCTCCTGATTTTGGCAAATCCCTTTTCGACTATCTGTATATTGTAAATACCATGACAGTTAGCAATTTGAGCTTTACCACTGCTTGTTTGAGCATTAATGAAATAATTTGTATAAGTAATGTTTTCCAACAAATTCATAAGCCAGTTGTAGGGTTGAAATATCTTCATGCAACAATCATATAGTCCAGAGGCAGGCAGCCAGTATCTCAATTTGCTCGTAAAGCTTCAACATTTTTTTAGTTCGGGTTACAATGTCGTCGACTTCATAATCGATAGGATGTCGTCGCCGAAAAGCAAATCGAAGTTACAAAACAACACACATCAATTGCGTTGCTTTAGGTGCTAACAGAAATTCCGAGAACAACAAAGGTAGCTGATATTTCCGTAGATTATTTTGTAGAGCTCACTTGCAGCAATTGTATTCCAATTCGGCTGCCCAGCCCTGTTTTTTTTAGTAGGTATAAATTATTGCTTACTTCGAGGTCCATGGCGCGCTGTTGCTGTGTCAATTGATGAGCGTGAGGATGCTGCGAGTTGCCATAGACAAGAATATCGCCGCCGAGTGTGTGGCGTCGTGGATCATCGCGTCGCATGGCCCGTCTGCGATCGTCACCACCTAAATGTAATGCAAGAGCAAATAGTTAATTAGAACACAATTTCACTAAATTCACTGAATGTTCAATTAATATGTGTACATTGCATACTTTGTTCGCTGAGCGGCATGCGACCCGGCTTATTTTCATTTTGCCAGTCTTCCTCTGAAACGAAATAAACGCAATAAATAGCGCGTTAGTAATTGCAACAAATATGCATAGAGCTATCGATACCGGTAATATCGATAGTCAAGCCACCATGCACAGAATTTCGATGGAATTTTTTATTTTTACTGAGCAACAGCTATGTACAATTATAATTCAAACCTTGTTTGTGATTGTCATAGCTAAAAATGTATCAGCAAGAAATTATTTTAGAATTATTGATAGTGAAGCCTCTGAATAAAAAAATTTGATTTATAACTAAGAAATTTTAAATAAGTGAGAAAATGCACGCAAGAATCAAAACATAACTCACGAAAAGGTCATTGGCATACGTATTTTGTACTTCTATATATACAATATTATAGTGGGTCTTATATTTTTAATTGGATTTAAGAACCTTAATCTACTATTATAAATGATGTGTAATTAGAAAATAAAATAATTGAGTTCATTATATAATTTTAAGCTTGTTTAAACTAAAAGAAACAAAAATAATATAAGATAAATGAATAACATAATTGTTGTTTTCCAATATTGTATTTGAATTTTAATTTAATTGTTTTTTATGTAAATTATTATATCATTTCGTATGTTTTCCAATGGCTTAATGCAAGTTAATATAAAAATATATTAAAAAATTATTGAGTTCCATAAATCGCATTATACAATTTTAAGCTTTTACTAAATATAACAATAATAATATAAGATAAAAGAAAAACCTAATTATTGTTTTCCAAATATGTATTTGAATTTTAATTGAATTGTTTTTTATGTAAATTTATATATCATTTCGTATAAGTATTATAATATGTCACCTCCATCTCGTCCTTTGCGCTTCTTTTTTGATGATGAGCTGCTGCTTCCACTGCCACTTTGATTTGTTGACGCACTTTTATCTTTGCTCTTCCAACGAATCAACATTTTGTTGACTTAAGATATCTTTATTCCTGCTCTTTTCACTCCCAATTTTCTATTTTGCAATTAACGTGCTCTTCAAAATGCTAAAGCAAAATCTTTGTGCGCTGAAAACCATATAAAATGTAAAATTTTTATATTTTAATTTAAATATGTCATGCTAAGCATAATACAATCTATGATTTTGTAGATAATCTATTTTTCACATTTCTTTCGAAAAAGAAATTTTCATCCAACATAAATATTTAAAGAAAAATCACTTTTTTACCTGTATAAAACTTAATTAAAGGACGTTAATTCATGTGTTAGTTCATTGTCCGACAACTTTTTGGTTTTGTTTACATTTGGGGCCGGTAAAAATATTTGTATTTATGTACACGCATGTCTGCTTGTTTGTGTAAATATGATAGTTACAAATATATTTACTCGTATGTATTATAAATATGTGTACATATTATAACAGGTAAGTAAGTATGTACATATGTATGTACTTCTATATACTACTTTATATGGGTGTGGTGAAAAATGTCTTTTTCCAGCATCGATAAGCGACGAATAAGTACGAACCCTCTTGTTACTTCGGACATACATATGCATATGTAAACATGTACATAAGATGTGTGTACTACGTATATAATTTTGTATGAAGTAAAATATTTGCTTATTTTATTTACTATTACTTTATTATAATTTGTTTGCGATATTTAGTCAAAGCAAAGCGAATAAACAGCATTCTATGGACTTAACTATTTTTTAAAATATAAAAACACCTCTGGTTTTTTTTTTTTGTCAAATCAGTTGTAATACTAAATTTATATAATACATATACAAAGATATTTACATAAATATACCATGTGAAATGTTGGGAACTCATACTTGAACAATATAAATGTATATATACATATGTATTAATATTGTACCTTAATGTTATAAAAAAGGTAATCTGGAGCTGCATATGCATGTAAGTTGATGTGAAAATTCAAATATGCAAAAATAGATATGTATATATATGTACATATACATACCTATGTACTTATATACATATGTATGAAAGCTATTTGATGTTGATTTAAGTAAGAAATAGAGAGAAATTTCACAAGATAATCTATACACCTGAATGAATGGTGTTTTAAGTGCAACATACAAATGTACAAGTTTGTGTATGTGTATCTGCACGTTATAGGTGAATTGTTATTAAAATATTTGTTTGACTACCATGACCGGTTTGTTTGTTGCCCAACAACGTGTGTGTTTAACTATGCACTTGATTATGGTAAGCTGCGACTAATTTTAAACGATGCTTTAATTCATCTCGTAGCCGTGGTAATTGACCGCGCTTAAACCCCGTTCGATACGTTTTAACACTCAACAGCAGAATTATTTCTGGTATATCAGAAAGCGTTTCCGCCCCATAAGCCACACGGGATACTTTTAAGAGCGCATGCGTGAACAATCGCTGAAAACAGTGCTGCTAATTCTGCATCGAAGTTTGACTCAATGTTTCAATTTCTTTAATATCAACATTCGCTAAATCCAGTAAATTTATTTAAATATTAAAATTTTTTCGAAATTTCAAATCTTTAGCATTATTTTTGTAAAACGCTGTATTTTTAAAAAATCGTTTAGAATATATTTGTTTCAATTTCGATCGATAAATATTTAAATTTAGATTAAATCAATTACTTATTGGAATTAAAAATTTGTGAAACTGCTCTCAAAATCATATTTAATTAATGGCCCACAGGTATTTGATGCCCTTATATAAACAATATAAACTAAATTATTCTTTAAAACCTGAGAAAAGTTACTTTATTTTACTGACATATTTTTAATGTCAACTAATCTTTTTTAAACATATTTCACACGTCGAAATTGATTTATCGATATATTGTAAATTTGGAGATAACTGAAAGTGTTTTTTACTGAAACTAACATTTTCAAGCTTAAAGTCATGTTTCCTGGTTATTGTTGGTATATGACGTGCCATTCATCAATTTCTTGAATCAAAAATATTGAGGAAACGAGTCGTTAACAATTATAGTTAATAATTATTGACGAATATTGTCGCAAAATAAATTATTCTTAGTGTGTTGATCAAAATATTTAATATATTTATATAAATATATTTTTTCAATATTATAAAACAAGATGTATATTTATTTGGAAAATTAGATCAAATATCTGTATGTTTTTAAGATTCAATAATTAATATTATAAACTTAAAATGGCATTCCGCACAGTGCAAAAGTTATATTTTCGTGAATGAATTTTTTTTAATATTTATTCTTCGTTTCACCGCTCAAATAAGCAAAATAATTTCTCATTCAACGCATTGATGCAAACAGACAAACACAAACAAAAATATAAATATGAATTAACAAATTAAACTAATTTAAAAAAAAAAAACATTTTTTCATTTAAAAACTAAATAATTTAATATATATGCGACTTTCAACTAATAATTGCACTAACCGTTGAGGTGGCGACTCCATCGCCCATTCCATATTCTGTCTTATTTAATCCGCAATTTGTCAATATCACGATTAGATATTAAGTTTTAAAAATACGGTTTCGGTGACTATTTAGAAACATTAATATGATTAAAAAGTTGTATTTTTGGCATGCCGTTGCTATTGATGTACGTACAATGCGTAATTAATGTGAAGTGGTTTGTATAAATGTACATAAAACTGTCAAAATAAATATGTTTTATTTATAACAGATATATATATTTTTTTTTACAAGTATAATGTATATGTATGTCTTTTACAATTATATTACATTAATATTGTGAAATGTGCCTTGCTTGCTAAAATATATTTTAAATTTTATATTTGTTATTTATTCCCAAAATTTGTATAACTTTAAATATATTTTAATGTATATTTTGCAGTAGTTTGCTAACTTTGTACGTTACGCATTTTCTTTATACACTTAAAGTATGAGAGCACGATAGAAGTCTGCACACGAGAAAAATGCCTGAAAATGAGCAGAGCAGAGACTTCATGAAATGAGAATGACAGAGATGAAGTATAAAAATTTAAATACAGCGGAGCTACAAATTTATTTACGCTATGTACTATATATTTGCACTTTAGAAAAATTGGACCACTAAATTTTCTGCATGCATATACAGTTAATCAACAAATGGTTTTGACAAAACAAATCAATTTACACATTTCATTTTGGGCAAAATAAGATATGTAAGCTTGTTTAAAATAATAATTGTTTCTTTATATTTGTTATGAAAATGTTATGAAATAACAATTAATTTTTTTATTCGAAAATCATAGAATATCTATTTTCCATTTCAACTATAATTGGAAAAAAAGAGTTAAGCTATGATATACAAATAAAAATTGAAATCGAATTATTTTATCACAATTTTGTAACCTATATCAATAATAAGAGATAAAACTAATTTGTTTTTTTTTTTTTTTAATTTATAAGCACTGTTCTGGGGATAGTTCATTAAATATTTTCTCAATCATCCAATTCGTGGTCAAAACAACTGCTTGCCTAACTGTGACGTGTTTAAATCGGAATGGGAATGATTATTTATTGTTGCATGAACGTTAACCTAGTTTACGGCGTCTTGTTGATGGCACCAAGGTTGGCGCTCGCTCGGTTGCCGCCACCGCCAGTCCAGCCACGGCCATCACAGGCAAGGATACGGGCGTTCCATGACCGGGATATTGAAGGTGCTGTACCACGGACAATTGCGGCTGCTGTTGTTTCAGTAGCTTGGCGGCAGCATGAGCCTCAGCGGCCAGCACGGGATGTAACAGATCGGAGCTAGAGCTAGTGCCATTACCATTTCCATTATTGCCACTTTCACAATCGTCATCATCTGAGATCAGTGATATGCTTAGGTCACTCGATAGCTTTAGTGAAATGGGTGCCGGGGGCGAGGGTGCAACCATTGGAGCGACCTTGGCACGCATCGCTGGCGACAGCTTCTGCAGCTGCTCGGGTAGAATATCATGAGCGTATTCGGGTACGCCACTCGAAGCGAGTCCTTCCCGCAATTTGCTCAACGATAGTTCATAGATGCGATTGGCAATCACCGTATGCACGGTCGTTTCATCCGGCAGCGTGGCCGTTACATCGCCGGCCACATCCACATCCACATTCAAATAAGCGTTGTTATTGTTTGTGGTTGTTGTTGGAGTGTTGCAACTGTTTGGATTAATGTTGTTGTTGTTGTGTTGATACGTTGATGAATATCCTCTTTGAGGTTGTCGACGTCGTTGTCGTGCTTGGCAATTGGCAGTTGTGGAATTACGCGGCACCAATGAAACAGTCACTTCCTCCACGGTGTCAGAGAATGTGAGTGGTGCCAACGGCGGTGGTGATCTTCTATTAAAGTCATTCCTTCTGACATCCTCATCATCGCTTGTTAACACAATGCTATCGGTAAGAGTTGTTCCAATTGTTGATGTTGTGGAGCTGACATGACCAAAACGTTTGCTTGGACTGGAGAATCTTTTAGTTGGCATTAGCAACATCGTAGAGCTGTGCGCCGGCGCCAGATCAACTGGTACTAGTGTAATGTTCGGCACTGTGGACAGTTGTAAATGCGAATTTGATGAGGATGTATGCAGAAAATGTCCATTATTCACTGCAACTCGTTGCCTTTTCACCACCTCCTTCTCTCCCTTCTCTTGCTCCTCTTCGTCCGATAGCAGGTCGATGGTAATGTCAGCAGGTAGTGTTGCAGCCACATGTCGTCGCGATAACATTAAATGACAACGTCGATGCCTGCCACGTTCAGTCTTAGACGCCGCCAGTGTCTGCTGAAATGTGTTAAAGTGTGCCACATATAGCTGTTGTTGTTGCTGAAGCTGCTGTTGTTGCTGGCGTTCACGCAGGCGCTCCATCCATTTGCTAAGACGGCGCTTAAGACGTCTGTTATCAAATAAACTGGCTGATATATAAAATGGTTCGGAATGTTTTGTATTCATTGCTGCAAATATATATATTTATAGATATATAGTTGTACGGAAAGGGAGGGGGGAATAGATTTCCCTGCTACTTACTGCTGTTCTTAGTTTTGTGTACTGCACTGTGTACGCTCGAAAACCAATAAGCAACCCAACGTTGCAACCAAAGAGGCAGCACTTACCACCAAGTACAGTTTGTTATTGCGATTGCGGTACTTGCAACTTGCATAATTTACTCAGCTTCACAATCTTTTCTATCTCTCCAACTACTTTAATTTTTTGTGCTTTTGCGTGCTCTTTGTAAATTCATTTTAATCCAGCATTTGTTTGTTTAAATTCGGATAATTTATGTTTGCATTCAGTTGGTTGCGTTCTTTTTTGTTTTTGTTGTAATTTTTCGTGCTGTTTGTTAGTGTTGGGTTGCTCTTGAGTGAGTGAACAAAAAATTTCTGCTCACTGAAGTGACCAAGTGAACTTGTTCCTTTCATTTGCTCAGTGGTTCCGTTTTACTAGTTTTGGCTCACTTTGCTTTAGATTTCATCACTACAACCACTCAGCATATAACCTATAGAAGTCAATTCATTCAAGCAAAAGTGTCCAAGAAAATGTCTTGACATTGCGTCAAGGGGAAATTTTTACCGTGGATCTAATTTTTGAATTTATTTACTTTCAGTTCAGTTGACTGGCAGAGCTCGTCGCTTGCTCAGTAATCGGAACAATAAACATGTGTACTATGAAATACAGCGTAAACGTTATTGCCTTCAATATTTTTGATAGAAAAATACTGTAAACTAAACCAATTGATAAAGAAATACCCACGGGAAATTTTTGCCGTGAACCCAATGTGCGAGGCAAATTATTTTATAAGACAATAGAGTATTAAGCACAAAGGATATTTCATAATACGCATGTTTATATTTCGCTCACTGAGCAAGCGTCGAGCTCTGCCAGCCGACTCAACTAAAAGTCAAAGTAATTTCCCCCGCACATTGGGTCCACGGCTAAAATTTCCCGTGGACGCAATGCCAAGGCATTTGCTTGAATTGATTTAATAATGCGTCGGACCGTTGGTTGTTGTCTCGGTTTAGCAGCTGATGTTCTGAATAGGCACTTGTCATGCTGCCATGGTCATTGGATATTGTCCTGGCTTAACAGCTGGTCAAATATTCTGATAAAGTGTGTGAATTAAATTTTGTGAAATTTTACGCAATTTAAACACTTTGATATAAATAATATAACAATTAAAATTTACATAAACTGTAAAATAAATTTAAATAGTATTTTTTTTCTTTTTTTTTTTTTTTAATTTAGTGCAAAACATACGTTCGCTACATCCCATGCGTTGTGATATTTTTAAGTTGTTAGTTATTTTAAATATCCTCTTATCTCCATGTGTTATTTATCTGAGTTTCGGATGTTTACTGATTTGTCTGTTCTTTTGTTAGACGAATGTTTCGGAAAGCCGAGCCGAAGCCAGATTGGAGAAACAGCGACAATTTACAAAGAAACTCTACCGACACGACAGCCAGTACGAGCAATAGTTAATAATAAAAAAAACCAAAAAAACATTGAGTAAAAATTGGCGCCACCCACAAATGTTGAGTTTTTTTTCACGAATAGGCACATGCGCTGTTGTCTTGAGTGCTTTTGATAGAGCTTTTACTCAAAAAATCCAAAAGCTTTTACTCCATTTGTATTTCAACAAGTATTTGGCAAAGGTCATTCGGTAAACAACAAAGTTGGACAGTTATGCCATTTCCACAACAAAGTATTGAAACTTTTATTTTTTATAGTTACACTCATATTTCATGAAATTAAATAATTTTTTATTTTCTAGACTTTTGAACGAATAAATTAAATCTTATTAAAAAATAAATGCAAAGTTATTAATAATGTTTACATATCCACGCACTTTTTAAAGTAATATTTGTAAGTATACGATAATATTTAATAATTGGTGTTTATACTAATCATTTTATTTAAAATACACTGATAAAGTTTTAGTTTTTTAAATTAAATTTCAAAACTAAAAAAAAAACACATACTAGTTAAAAAAACATTTCAAATTAGATTAAGTTGTTATTATTAAAAAAAATAATTAATTTCCAAATTTGACATATGTTTTATTTATATTTTTGACTTTTTTTCGGTTATTTAATTGAATGTAAATATTTTCATTTTTTGACTACTAAATTTTAAATATTTGGAATGCTTAATTATACATTATTTTGTTCTCGCGCCTGTTTTCAACTGATTTAAGATTTGAAGTCTTATATTAAGAACTGCGATATTTTACATTATTATTTTTAGAATCAGTAATTTGGTCTTGTTTCAGTATACTTAGCTAGGTATTAGTTTTTCAACCTAACCAAAATTGAATTTCTTAATGATATAAATGTTTTGATCCCACAGCAATATCGAAAACCCTTTTTTCTAGCTGTATAATAATTTTCAAGCATCTTTACTCTTATCTGTTAGTCAGATTTGCATTGAGTATGAGCAGCAAATATAATGTCTACTTTAAAAATTTTACTCAAATAACGGATTCTACTAACTAAAGCAATACCGTTACCGTTCGCAGTGCGATAGAAAAGTAAACGTAAAGGGCGCAAAGGCAGTAAAGTGAGGAAAACAGCGTAAAGACAATAGACAGGAACCACAACAAAAATTATAGACTCAACTTGGTTTGACTTGTCTTTTGGTCGCCCACAGTTTCCATCTCTCCACAGTTCACAGCTCGCAGACCACATCCACCAGGGTCGTAGGCAGCAGGGGTGCAAAAACTATATTGAACTTGGACTCTACTTAGCTTGAAAGAAGTATTGATAAAGAATTTGAGTTGTGGTGCTGACTAAAGTAAATCTCAGCTTTGATTAAATATTAGTTTTTCAATTATTGCATCCTAGTGCTAAGAGTATACGATAATACTTGTAATTGTTTTTTTTTTTATAAAGAAATTGAGTTGAGTTGGGTAAAGTAAATCTCCGCTTTTATTAAATATTAGTTATTCAATTATTGCATCTTGGCGCTAAGAGAATGATAATACTTGTAATTGATTTATTTTTAAAATTTTTCTGTGTTGTTCTTTGGTCTCCTTTCCGCGGAAAGCTCTCTACGCCCTTGTCATCCCTAGTCAACAGCAATGCGCTTTGCCCGCTTAAATTGAAGAAGCGAGGGAGAATGAACCATTTGCCGCATTTAGGCGTACGCAGACCGCGGACTCCGGCTTTGACTCCAGCTACGGTTACAGCTCCGACCCCGACCCCGAACTCGACTGTTGAACCCCGCCTTGCAATCGTTTCCTGCCTTAGCTTGAGCTTGGGTCGCCTGTGCATTAAAATAAATTTCTTTTGTATGCGTTTTGCCTTGAAACGGTGCGAGTCGATTTGAATGAATGCACGTCCTTGTGCCTTGGTCCTGTGTCCTCTATCATCTGCCCTCTCTCTAGTATCGCAGCTCAGTCCAAAGGCTCGGCAACCTCGAGCTGCGGGCTCTGCAAGTGGATCACAGTGGGATAAATCGCTGGATCAGCGCAGTAGTATTTTGACTGTCTGTTTAGTTATTACAGCTATATAACATTTTTATTTTTGAATTTATATTTATTTGAAATATTGAAATATTAAATATCGCATTTTGTCGGTTTTATAGTTGGGCTGTAATACGAAATAGAATAATCTATATATATACCTTGTTTTATTTATTTTTAGAAAAAAGATTTTGGAAAAGGAACTTGAATTATATGTTATTTAAAAGGTTGGAAGAACTCCTGGGTTTTGGCAACTGGTTATGTAAGATAATCCATCGGTAATTTCCACTGTGCAACTCCTTCTACGTCTCCGTCTCTGTCTCCGTCTCGGTCTACACGTCCGTCTCCGGTTTCGACTCCGGCGCTCGTCGTCTTCATCCTCATCAGTTTTGAAATGCTGGCACATCGATATTGCCTTCGTCCTTGTCGTCAGCGTCGACGATGTTTCTTGCCGTCGACGTCGTCGTCGCGTCTTTTAAGTGTTTGCATTTTTCAGGTGTTGAATTTTCATTGTACTTGTCTTTGCTGTTGGTGCCGTTGCCTTGCTTTGCTTTCTTTTCTTTGCTGTTCTTCTCTTCGCTTCTATACTCTCCTTTCTATTATTTTCTGTTTTTTTGTATTTTTGGCATTATGCCAAATGTGCAAAGCCAACAAAATACCAAAAGATTGCACATTGCACCTGTCTTTTGGACGGCATTTTGGTTTACGGCTTCAGTCTCAGCTTTTGTGTACGTGGCTGACTCTCTCTCTCTATCTCTCTCTCTCTCTCTTTTTCTCTGAGAGTGTGTGTGTGGGTGATTTAGGGTAATTCTCTGACATATCCTTGTTGCTGGCACAGTTGATGTTGTTGTTCTTATGGATGCTTCTGGTTAATGCTGCTGCTGCCAAAAGCGGCCTGGCTATTTGAAAAACTTCGTAGGCCCTGTTCCTATAATATGCATATTAGGGGTATACCCATGTTGTTGTCTATTTATTCTAAATATAATCCAGAATAGATGTGTGTTATTTTAAGTTGTTACTGCCCAGATTTTTTTGTGTCTTAGGTCAATATAAAATCGAAAACAGAAAAGTCAAGTCATTTGTTGTATATAGGGTATCTCAGGTCTGTGTATTTCACTCATGCTCACAGATAGTTTTAGTGGGCGATTGAAATACGTAGCCGTTTAACTTTGAGTACTATTTGACAGGGTAATAAGCAGTCAAAGTGAGAGGGCAGCACATGTGCTTGACCTCAGCATAGTAAGTATGACTCCCTGTGTGTAATGTTTTGGTATTAGGGAAGCTATTTGAACATCATGGCTCGCCAAACGCTTAATTTCCATTGTATTTGTATTGACAGTTCATTTTGTGATATAAAGAATTTAAAGCTTCAAATGCGATTAAATGTACAAGGGTAAATAAATCGATGAAGTGCTTGCAATTCAATTATAAATAAAAAACAAGCATCATCAGATTAATTAAGTTTCAAATTGAGTAAGAAATAAATGAATTCAAAATCTCATTTGGTTTGATTTTATATATTTCAATATTAAGACTTGAATCTTGTTCTTATTAGTTTATCTTAAAGAAAGTACGTGTCCGTCCTCACACTACATGTTCGTATGCTTAAGTTTGTGACTGAATCATGTGGCATGTGTTCGTGAACAAATGGTCCAGATAACCGACAGATGTGGAAGCGATTGACTCCAGATTCAAAAGGCGATGAGTCAGCGGCGACACGCGCACTTGCATCTGTCACATGCACCTACAGTTTGCAGCATGAAGCATGCAACATGCGGCAAGTACACAGCAATGGTAAGTAGAAATTTGCGTCAATAGGATTGTTAAAGAGGCTTAAGTTAAATGGGAAAACTTCCGAATCAATGAACTGCAAATTGCATGCGAAATGCCAAAACGAAAATGTCGCCGACCAACTCCCTCAGTAGCCAGTATCTGTATCTGTATTCCTATCTGTGTTCGTATCTGTATCTGTATCTGTATCTGTGTGTGAAACTGAAATGAAAACGAAACTGAAATCAATACCAACATACCTAGAACCTGGAGCAATAATTCAGATGCTCCTAATAACACTTAAGAATACCAACATATATACACACACATACATGAGCAGGTGTGTAAGTCCGGAATTTGTTGTGCGGTTATTATGCAGGCAACAAAAAAATTAATACCGTAGAGAAATTTCTATATATGTATGTGTACATGAAATAAGGTGATCATATTATACCAATTTTCAATTAATTCACAGATTCAGCCTCCTCCTCCCCTCACTCTCTTAAAGCCCTTTGTCACTGTAAATACAAAATACACGTAATTGATTATTGCCGGTTTGTTGTTGCTTGTCGGGATTTGCGCAAAGTCACAGTATGAGGTGAAGCACAAAGGACAATGGATGAACGGACTGTCGGACTAACGGACGGCACTTGCGTTCTGCAATAAATAAAAAACTATTTTATTTTTAGATAAGAAATGTTGAGTTATTTTGAATATGTATAATTATTTATATCTCATTAGCTAGATATATATAAAAGTGTTTTTAACTTAATTAAAAAATTAAAAAACCCGGAATCAAATTTAAATAACCATAAAATAATATAAAAATCCAATAAAGGAAATTAATATGTTTTATATTATAAACACATTCCGCAAAGAAATTGGTTAAGTTTTGACAAAGTTATAACATTTTGAAGTTATCATAATAGCGACAAAGGGAATGTACATATAAGAAAAATGGACAATAAAGAATGAAAAATAAAGTTTTCCAGCTTTGATGCAGAATTATAATAGGGGAAAAGTAATGATAAATTTGATATTCCGCAAGAAAATCGGTTTACTTTTTATAAAGTTATGACATTTTGAAGTTTTCATAATAGCAACAAAGGGAATGTATGATATGAGAAAAATGGACAAAAATTTATGAAAAATATAGTTTTCCAGATTTGATGCACAATTAAAATAGGGTAAAGATAATGATAAATTTGACGTTCCGCAAGGAAATAGGTTCATTTTTGACAAAGTTATGACATTTTGAAGTTTTCATAATAGCGACAAAGGGAATGTATGGAAAAAATTTACAATAATGTATGAAAAATATAGTTTCCAGCTTTGATGCAGAATTAAAATAGGGGAAAAGTAATGATAAATTTGATATTCCGCAAGGAATTCGGTTCATTTTTTGAGAAAGTTATGACATTTTGAAGTTTTCATAATAGCGACAAAGGGAATGTATGGAAAAAATGAACAATACAGTATGAAAATATAGTTTTCCAGTTTTGAGGCTGAATTAAAATAGGGTAAAAATAATGATAATTTTGATATTTCGCAAGGGAATCGGTTCATTTTTGACAAAGTTATGACATTTATTTTGAAAGAAAAGTATGAAAGATGCAGTTTTCCAGTTTTTATGCAGAATCAAAATTTTCCCTGTTTGCAAGCAATTAGTTTTTTTTTTAAATATCGACATTGAAAACCCACATGAAATCGGTAATCATCGGGTTATGACAGTATAAGTTTTTGAATAGAGTTAAGAACATAGATTTTTTTTTTTTTTTATTCTTTATTTACAATCGGTCAAATATAACCCAAGGTAAATTCATGGAAATAACAAAAACTTAACAGGAATAGTATGTTTCCAGTGAAACATACTATTTTATACAACAATTATGTGTTCTTAATTATCTATTCAGGAGATCTAGTATATTAATTCTTTTTAGTCTTCTTATAGTTAAGCTGTTATCTAGTAGGCTTGATGCTAGGTTATTATCGTGATTATTAAGTCTATATATTTATTTTATGCTATATTTTCTAATTTCTTCCTTAACTAATGGGATGTTTAGATCTCTATGTATACTAGCAATCGAAACATAATATGGTGCATTTACTATTGTTCTCAGAGTGTTTGATTGGTAGCGCTGAAGAATTTCAATATTGGAGTTGCTTGCAGATCCCCAAACATGAATTGCATAGGTCCACACTGGCTTAAGTATTGCTTTATCTAGCCGGACTTTGTTCTCCAACGAAGTTGCAAACTTCCGATTCAGCAGCCAAGACATTTTCATAGTTTTAAGTTTTAGCTGTTGTCGCTTTGCCTGGATATCGTTTTTCCAAGTTAGGTACTTTCACAGTCAGTTTTTGGAATTGCTGCGTCGTTGAGTAAGACATCTGGGCAGTCACCTCTACTCAGTGCGAAAGTTATGTGAGCTGATTTCAGAGTGTTGATTTTTATTTTCCATTTGGTGAACCATGCTTCGATCAATCTGAGCTCCGATTGGAGTAGTCGCAAGGCTTCGTCTCGAGATGAGCTACTTTCCAGGATAGCTGTATCGTCAGCATACGTTGCAACAATACAGTTGTTTTCTGTTGGCATGTCAGCGGTGTATAAGGTATCTAGCAGTGGCCTAAGCAGTGACGATATTTCATTCATAGAACATAGATGTACTCGAAAATCAGTTCCAGAAAAAATCCATTCGTCGTAGTACAGATATCGATTCTGTTTATTTTTGGTAACATTTTTAATATAATGAAATTCATGTCGATTTACTCAGAAATCAATCGTAGAGTATGGTATATGTACATATCTAAAAATGACTTTATATTCGCCTTACAAGTAAGTGCATTAGTTGAGAGAGCGAGAGAGAGAGAGAGACAGAGAAATAAAACAAGAAAGTAAAAGAGATAGTAGTACTGCATATCAGAAACAAAAGGCCTTTCTTTCTGTTATGTGCTAGACATTTCAGGCATTTCAAGAGCAGAGCGTGGATAAGAAATTCGAATGGCGAAAGAAAAGGACAATGGAACGAGGATGATTCTACTACTACAGCGCAGAGTACGAATGTATGAGCTTGGAACTGTGGTGTATAGTTATTTATACTCGACAAATAATTATATTTTATCGCCAATGTTGTTCCTATAGGAATATTGATAAGAATGCTAAAAATACGAAAGTTTTGGGAACCAAACTGGAAACTTGTATTTATAAAATCAAAACTATGTAAAATTACATAGTAATTATACATAAAATTGAGTAAATTCGAACACAGTTTAGTTTATTGTCTTGACATAGTAATGCTCATTCCGCATTTAGATTTTACCTACCAACTACGTTCGGGAACTCTCAACAAATATCTAAGGACTTGTTTCTGCCCACTGTGAATGTGAATCTGAATGTCTGCCAATATGAATATGTGTTTGCTTGTGTATTTGTTTATTATCCTTGGTAATGCATGCAAAGATGCTGCAAAGTAGCTTAATACTTTATGCACGCAATGAAAAGACTTTTTTACGATCGCATTATACTTGTAGGTACTTATATTTTTGTAGATATTTCACTCGTCTACTCGTATTCGATACAAACATACCGTATAAACATAAGCATAGCGAGATACATGATGCATTAAGTATCTGCATGTATTTATATATAAGTACATAGATACATATACACATGTGTCATAAAGTGTGTTTGGTCTGGTCTGGTCTGGTATGGTTTTCGCACCACTTGTAGCCATATCGCATTTTACACAAGGGTGCATGTTAAATGTGCGACACCATTGCGTATGAGTGATATGAGCAGGAAAGCTAGTTCGCATAAACTATACAATAAATAAGTTTATTATCGCGCCATAGTCGCTCGTAGTCCCTTAATACTGTGCGATTGTTATTTTATTTGTGTGTTGTGTTCTGTTGTGTTGTGTTCGGTTGTGTTTGCGTTTTCGGTTTGCTAACCATGCTCCCCACACTTAAAAGTTAACATTTTTCTCGTATATGTTCTCTGTTTTTGCCAATCTGAGCAAAAAACACTTTGTGAATATTCCACAGCTGTTTATTTATAGTGTATTCACCACAATTACAGCGTCGGTATCTACAATTTTATATGTTGGAAAGCATATATATATATATGTACATATATTCGGTATATGACGAATCGAAATCGAAAATTCAACTTACATTAGAGAATTCTAAGCTATTCTTAGTTGTATTTTCTAATTTGTTCTGACAATATTTTGTCATCTTAATATTTTATTTTTGTTCATTTTAAATTCCAAGGGTATATTAAAAAAATACATATCACAGCAAGAAGCAAATTGGATACTTTTAAATTAAATAGATTTTGGTGCTGGAAATGTAAATAGGTCTCTAAAACACATAAAAAGTGCACAAAGCATTTGGTTTGTCCATTTTGTTTCTGTGTTTTTTATACAGTTGTAATTATTTTGCTGCTGCTCCTAATTAATACAAATGGTTTGATACACAATAAAGATTTTTCAACTTGGCTCGTTACTGAGTTGGCCTGGTTAGTAGGGACCGGGACTGGGGTGGGACGTGGATAGGGGGGAGGGGGGATTGTTGTTAGTGTCCTTGTTGTCCTCTCGCTGCTGAAGAAAAAAGTTTTCCCATTTTGAAAAGTTTGTGTTTTGTGGCGTTTCTGCTGCAGTTGCACTGATACACTTGTACTAAACACAGACACACACACACACACACACGCTCTAATATTTGCACCCCCTTTCTCTGTTGTGGTCCCTTATCTCTTGTCTTTTGTTTTTGCGCATTCCCTTTTTCTTTACGTTTCGTTTCGTTGTCGTCAACATTGCCGTCTTCATCAACGTGCATTGTTTTTGTGTAATTTTGCAATAAACAGCAAAACAATTTAAAAGACGAGCTAGCAAACGTCGACAAAGCAAAGGATGTAACGTTTTACCAAGTGGACCAACACGAACCGCCAACCCCAACCCCCAACCCCCAACCGACCCTCCGCTCACCGATCCTCAGCTCCCAAGCGTTTCCACTGCTCCAACTGTTCCCAATCCTCCCAAACGACGAACAGAGCACAATGATAAAATGTAACTCAAACAAAGTAATCATATTAAGTGCCCGACTATTGGTTACCCTGCAGTTTCAGCCCTCATATAATGTTTTTAAATTACCATATTTGTATAAACTTTTAGGATTTTCAAATTAAATGTGCAATAAAATAAGGGTAATTATTGGTTTGTTTTGGTTATATCATAGATTTAAGCTAATTTAGATTTTAAACAACAACTTTTAAATGGTTACATCTTTTTTTATTTTTCTATAAGGTCGATTTTAAAAAATGAATTTTAATTCAAAATTAATTACAAATTCCATGCATTTAACTAAATAATAATTTGTACACCTACCGTGAAGTCCATATGCGTACATGCGCACCAAAAATGGTTCACTCTTTACTCTTCAATGAATGTGTTTCGTGCCTGGTACTTTCGACTTTAGATTTTAAGTGCGAGTGCGAGTGCGAGAGTCCTCGTCTCTGTCCACTGTCTATTTACCAATTTATATAAAAAACTTTTTTGCTGGAGCAATACTTTTGGTAAAGTTTTGTTTGCACTAGAAGTAAAAATGTTATGCCTCCATTTAATATGTGGCCTTAACCACGGGCTGTTGGATGCTGGATACTAAGTGCAGGACGCTTCGCATTGGGCCGAGTTAATTTGTTATTGTTAGCGACTCTTACTCTCTTTGCCAACTTTTGTGCTAAGTTGTGTTGTTGCTTATTGCTTATTGGCCACTTCTCGCTCCTTAGTTTCTCAGTTTCTCAGTTCTGCTCGACTGCAATCGCTAATTGAAATATATTTATTAACTTTGTCTTCAATTTGCGTACAATTTCAGATTTTAATATAGATATGTTTGCATTCATGAAAACAATAATCATGTAAATGTATGTATGTATGTTTGTATGTATGAATAAATAAATGTATGAATGTATGCATGAATGCATGTATGAATGTATGAATGTATGAATGTATGAATGTATGAATGTATGAATGTATGAATGTATGAATGTATGAATGTATGAATGTATGAATGTATGAATGTATGAATGTATGAATGTATGAATGTATGAATGTATGAATGTATGAATGTATGAATGTATGAATGAATGCATGTATGAGTGTATGAATGTGTGAATGTGTGAATGTATGAATGTATGAATGTATGAATGTATGAATGTATGAATGTATGAATGTATGAATGTATGAATGTATGAATGTATGAATGAATGCATGTATGAGTGTATGAATGTGTGAATGTGTGAATGTATGAATGTATGAATGTATGAATGTATGAATGTATGAATGTATGAATGTATGAATGTATGCATGTATGCATGTATGCATGAATGCATGAATGCATGAATGCATGAATGCATGAATGCATGTATGAATGTATGAATGTATGAATGTATGAATGTATGAATGTATGAATGTATGAATGTATAAATGTATGTATGTATGTATGAATGTATTATGTATTTTGGTTAACATAAATATCTTACATCTTTGGTTCTTTGAACAAGTTAATAAATATAAACTCTATTTTCATAAAACTTAAACATTTAAAAAAATATATATATTTATGTATATATATATGTTGACAAAAAAATCTACTCGTTTTCTCTGCTTGTATATAAGTATTTGCAGATACTTTTGTATGAATGTATGAATGTATGAATGTATGAATGTATGAATGTATGAATGTATGAATGTATGAATGTATGAATGTATGAATGTATGAATGTATGAATGTATGAATGTATGAATGTATGCATGTATGCATGTATGCATGAATGCATGAATGCATGAATGCATGAATGCATGTATGAATGTATGAATGTATGAATGTATGAATGTCTGAATGTATGAATGAATGCATGTATGAATGTGTGAATGTGTGAATGTATGAATGTATGAATGTATGAATGTATGAATGTATGAATGTATGAATGTATGAATGTATGAATGTATGAATGTATGAATGTATGAATGTATGAATGTATGAATGTATGAATGTATGAATGTATGAATGTATGAATGTATGAATGTATGAATGTATGAATGTATGAATGTATGAATGTATGAATGTATGAATGTATGCATGTATGCATGTATGCATGAATGCATGAATGCATGAATGCATGAATGCATGAATGCATGTATGAATGTATGAATGTATGAATGTATGAATGTATGAATGTCTGAATGTATAAATGTATGTATGTATGTATGAATGTATTATGTATTTTGGTTAACATAAATATCTTACATCTTTGGTTCTTTGAACAAGTTAATAAATATAAACTCTATTTTCATAAAACTTAAACATTTAAAAAAATATATATATTTATGTATATATATATGTTGACAAAAAAATCTACTCGTTTTCTCTGCTTGTATATAAGTATTTGCAGATACTTTTGTATGAATGTATGAATGTATGAATGTATGAATGTATGAATGTATGAATGTATGAATGTATGAATGTATGAATGTATGAATGTATGAATGTATGAATGTATGCATGTATGCATGTATGCATGAATGCATGAATGCATGAATGCATGAATGCATGTATGAATGTATGAATGTATGAATG
The DNA here is from genome assembly GCA_018901795.1 of Drosophila sp. st01m. Classification (NCBI taxonomy): domain Eukaryota; kingdom Metazoa; phylum Arthropoda; class Insecta; order Diptera; family Drosophilidae; genus Drosophila; species Drosophila sp. st01m. Next base: position 156,451 of record JAEIFG010000706.1, on the reverse strand, counting down.
TATGAATGTCTGAATGTATAAATGTATGTATGTATGTATGAATGTATTATGTATTTTGGTTAACATAAATATCTTACATCTTTGGTTCTTTGAACAAGTTAATAAATATAAACTCTATTTTCATAAAACTTAAACATTTAAAAAAAATATATATATTTATGTATATATATATGTTGACAAAAAAAATCTACTCGTTTTCTCTGCTTGTATATAAGTATTTGCAGATACTTTTGTCGGGGCAAAATAAATTTAATGTTGAATTTTAGTTGAAATTTTATTTGATTTATTTACTCTTGGCTATGGTTCTTCGAACAAGTTAATAAATAGAAGTAAATTTTAAATTGAATTTTAGTTTAAATCTTATTTGATTTATTTACTCATCGCTATAGTTCTTCGAACAAGTTAATAAATTGAAACACTATTTTCATAAAACTATATATATTGACTCTATAATCTACTCGTTTTTCTCTGCGTGTATATAGGTATTTGCAGATACTTTGTCGGGGCAAAGTACGGTGGTAATTACCGCCGCAGTTCTGTTGAAATTAAGTTCTGCCAGAATCGGGTATAAAGTGGCAGTGGCGGCGAAACAGCTAAGAAGCTAAGCAGCTAAGAAGCTAAGCAGTAAGCCAACTTAATGACCACTCATTACCGTTAATTGATTTCAATTAAATCACGCCCGAAAACAGCAGCTTAGACGGTTAGACGTTTAGACGGTATATAAAGCAAATGCGACTGATGTAACCACAACAAATTAAACAACAATTACAAAAATAATCAGGAAACAAAACAACAACAACAACAACAATCATAACAGTTGGTTGGCTTGCTTGGCTTTTCAACGATAACGACCAGTCCAACAAAACAAGAAGAGGAAATGTCTTGAGTTAAAACAAGCAAGTCAGAAGAGAAAGTCACAGGACACAAAGTGTGAGACAGTGAGGGTAAGATGAAGAGAGACAGAGAGAGAGAGAGAGAGAGACAAAGGAGAAAGAAAGACAGAGAGAGAAAGAGAGAGAGAGAGAGAGAGAGAGAGAGAGAGAGAGGCAGGGAGTAAGGGACTCAGAATAGGAATGAGATGAGCCTTAAGTGTTTGCTTTGGCACATCGAGGCCCGCACAATGACACGCAAATGACCACGCCCACGCCCACTTTGACGTCCACGTTCACGCCCACGCCAACATCTTCACCAACGCACAGTGGGAGTACTAGCTGGACTTACTCAGTAATTTTTTTTAAGCTAGCAAAGATTTCTGTTGTCCTTTTTCTTTATAAATAAATTCGTTTAAAAACAATATTGAAGTTGAGCACTAGAAAAAATGGAATTAATACAAACAATGTTATCGAAATTTTCCACTGTGCATATTTGTGATACACATTTCCAGCTGCTTAACTTAATAAAAACGCCAACATGGAAAGTAGCAGAAAATCCACAATACTAGAGATGGGCACGGACCACAAGCTGGCGAGGCTTTTCAAAAATCCACGGGTCTCAGAGCAAAGTTGGAATCCCTTGAAAATTGATACAAGAATTTCTTTTTTCAAACTTAATTTGACATACTGCCATACGAGAACCGATAAAATAAGGATAGGAAAAATAAAAAATATTTAATTTAAATTTAAATTTTCAGTTGAAAACAAGGAAGAATTGTTATAAATATTGATATATATATTTTTTATTTATAATTATTTTGGGATATGTTTTCAAGGCATTTTATCAAGTGGCCCTTAAAAAGATGATTCCGTGATTTAAAAGTAGGCCCGTGTCCATCTCTACACTATACAGGCATAGACTCACATTCCGTTTCAGTTTTAGATCCTGCTCTTAAGTATCATAATCACAACCATCCACCATTCGCTGCCACTCGACACTCTCCGACTGCTGGTGCGGCAAAGATTTTTGGATAAAGTTAATTATAGCTCATTGGATATTCGAGGGGAAAGATGCGTCGTCTTCAAGATTGAATAAGTCCGAGTAAAGAAGCTATGGTTTTCTTAGAGGTGCTTGACTGTTCGATGCCCAGTAGACGGGATTTTGCGACCGTTACAATTAATCATCATTAATGAAATACTAATACAGCCATGTCCGTCCATTCATCTGACTTACGCAGATAGTTTGGTTTTATTGTCGGATCGGAGCAGAATATCGTAAAGGTGTCATGGGAACGATTGGGAAAAAATTTAGTCAAAACTTGAATGACTTTTTGTCTCTCGAGAAATGTCATCCTGATCAAATTTGGCTTTAATTGGCATACTATTTCTCTTAGCTGTCAATATTCGAAATGAAAATGTACAATGAACCGTCATTTAACATAGTATTACTTGCCAGTTGGCAAAAGTCGAGCTGCCTATCATGACTATGCTATAAAAGACTCATATCTATATATATAAAATGGTTTGCTTTCACAAAATCCATGTACTATTCGCCGATCCGTGTCGAATTATGGGCTTATTGTCAGTTGGCGCCATTATAAGTAGATGGCGCTACTAGGTTTAAAAAGGGCGGCGAAAAAAATTTGCGTTTTACGTCTTTGCAAATAGTGCAAATGATTAAAAAATTTAAATTAAAATATTTATATGAACCTTCTAATAAAAATATTTCTGAAACCTTAAGCATCTGCGTCTGCGTCTGAGCAAAGCGAGAACGCAAAAGCGGGCCCTCTAGTACTTTTATAAGGACAAGTATGTTCATATACAAAATATTTATTGGGATTTTAGCCTTTTGAATTGACCCGGTTTGAAAGCGAAAAGTAAAAAGGTTTTAATAAAAATTTAATAAAATTAATAATATTGCGGCTAATAAGAATTGTCGAAACTGTTGCTGCTGTTTTTAGATTTTTTTAATTGCAAAATATCCATTCATCATAATGTTAGAGATGCATGCATCTCCCATACATTGGCAAAATCTTATAAGCCTACTGTACCATTTGGGTGCGGTCCTAAGCCTTTCTCTTACCCATTATTATTCAACTCGTTCCACTTGTGTGGGACAGAATGCTTGTAGAGAGCTACATAATGGTCACCAGCAGTTGGTCCTGAATATGAATACATATAAAATCGTATGGTAAATAGATGTTTGAATTTTGCGAAGTATCGTTAACTTAAACTCACCCATATGATTAGAGATCGCATAAAGCTAGTAATGCAACTTCAGGAATATTCGTTAGTTATATGAATACATATAAAATCGTATGGTAAATAGATGTTTGAATTTTACGAAGTATCGTTAATTCAAACTCACCCATATGATTAGAGATCGCATAAAGCTAGTAATGCAACATCAGGAAATTCAACAATATTCGTTAGTTTTTTCCTACGAGTCTCTAAAAAGCGTTTAAAATCTAAGTAACGCAAGCAATTTTATAAATAGCAAATACTTATTATATGCATTTGGAGCATCCTTGACTTCCTCGCGCATAAATAAATCCAAGCAGCATTAGTTTAATTTTTTTTTACTACCACAATAAAGAAGTAGTGTCAATGAACTTTTTTTTACGATTTAACTTGACGACTTTAAGATCCATGTGTTCATCCAAACGGGAAGAGATTGTCACAAAACCAATATACCACTTGGCCTTGGCTACTGGGCTAAACAGCGTCTTTGTGGATAATGACATGGATGTAATTGTGGTTGTGTTGATGTCGACGAGTTGGTCGAATTTTCATTTGCATTCATTTGCATCTTCATCTTCTTCTCCGTCTCCGGCTCCGGTCAGGGTCCTGGTCCGGGTCCGTCTCCATCTTTTTAAGCACTACTCGCTGAAGCAATTAACAATAAAACAACACTTTCTAATTGGATGAAACGTTTTGCAAGTTTTGCATCCGATATGCTTGGCTTCAAATGCGCGGCATCTGAATTAAAACCAGCACTTAATGGTCTACTGGTCTACTGGTAAGGCCTTTACAAAGTGCCAGAGATTGGCACTGAAGGGGAGTGAGGAATTGTGTGTCCTATATACCAACTTTTTAGTTCAGAAAGTGCTAAGGATTTGGAATATTAGGCAAAGTGCGAGGAAATACCGTACAGAATACTAACTACTAAGAAGCTTATGTCAAAAGACTCTGACTACGATATAACCATTACTAAATTTACGATTTGAAATTCATTGAACTTACTAAAATACTGTGTATGATAACTATTTTTAGTAAGAGCTCTTCGTTCAAACTTATCAACCTTAGTAAATTTACACACGATCGAATTGCCTTTTTATTTGACTTCCACAGTTTTTACGTTTATATTCATTCAAAGTATACCCTACTAGCTATCTAACTTATATTTCGAGTATTTAAAAAGTTTAAGTTTTTCTACTTTTGAGTAAGTTCAACTAATTCTACTCCGCAGCTATATAAAGTTAACAGTATTATCTCTAGCATCTGACAATGGCAAGATATCTTTCCATTATTTGGACTTTGCTAATGCATTTCTTATTGGGCACAACTATTTTTATACATCAGAAAGAAGATATTTGTGCGGAGGCTCCAAAATTAGCATTTATTATAGTTTATCTGTCGGTGCTGTACCTGTTATACGACACGGAACTTGTACCCGCACATTGGAAGCACTTACCCGGATTCTGTAAGTTTATTATGGATTTTCTCTTGACACTACTTCTGCTTGAACTTGTCGTTGTTTTAATTTGGGGAAATATTGAGATTGGGAGTGCAAGACTTATTAATACATTCTTCGAAAAGGATTCTTCAAAACGCATCGCCCTACGTATTTTACTAATATTGCTAAGTATATTTGTGTTCGTGGTAGTGTGCATGACAACGAACCGCTTTAATAAGATCAGAAAAATGTATCAAGAATTCCCAATAAGATCAAATCAGCGAAGTCACCGGGCACGGAAATTCACCGCAGGACGTCTGTGAGAACATGAGAGAATATATGTACATATAAATGCAACTGTCAAAAATTCACTCTGTGATCAACTGTAAACAAACTTTTCGGTCGTGCTGTTGCAAATGAATTTACATACGAATTATGAACACACTACTAATCAAAATTATCCTCTATAAAAATTTTTAACACATTAATTAAATATGACAATTCAGTTAATCTAATTAAAAACATTAAGCAAACTAGGCACTAATTAAAATTTGAAAATCGGCTTAAAGATAATATTCTATTATAATATTAATTTAAAAAAAATGTGAAATGGAATTTAAAAAATATATAAATCAATTATTAAATATGACAATTTGGCACTACTTAAAATTTAAAAATCCGTTTCAATGTGCAGACTTATGTTGGTTAAAGCTAATATTCCATTATAAAGTTATTGTTTTAAAAAATGTGAAATGGAATTCGGAGCAGATCCAATGGAGCACACACTTATAAATACATACATGTGTCCAAGGGGACGCTTATCGTTCCTAAGGATATACGCCTCGACGATTTATATAAAAAAAACATAATATAGTGCTATCAACACTGTGGTGCTTTCTACTTTCCATTTTCTACTTTCATCCTATACTTATTTTTTGACTTTCTCGTTGCAAGTCTTGGTCCTTACGACGTTTAAGGCGTCGCAGAAGGATCATTTTGCACAATATGTAAAGACAAATTCCTTGGCACAGCGCAGTTTTCATATTCAATAGCTGCTACAACAACAACAGTAGCAGCAAAAGCAACATGAACAACAAATTAATACAAATAGTCTGCAGTGGGTATTGGCCATAGATTATACTTTTGTAGACAGTTTCGCACTTGCCGGCACAACTGGCGATTGTATCCAGACTATCCTGACTATCCTAGTACCATTACCCATTGCCTAAACTAAGGAACTAAGGAGTAGAACCATCGTCCGAGGCTTATCGTTCATCGCCCAACGTCTTTGTCCTTCCTATTTCTTTTTTTTTTAAAGAAGCTTTTCGATATCTTCACTTCACTTACACCACTTAAGTTTTGCTATCCTACTAGAATTCTGCTATCAACGCAGTCTTATTTGCCACTTGCCATTTGCCACTTGGCCAGCTTCGAGTTGGCTAATACAAGTAAGCTTCAAGAGTGTGGTATTCTCGTACACAAGCTACACTTGCTTACCAACCGACTTATATACCATACTTTTATATAGATTCAAGTAAATGACCAAGTATGTAGTCTATAAATTATTTATTGGAATTCGGGGCTTTTGAATTGAATCAATAGTTTGTGTGATGCCCATTGAAAGCGAAAACTTTAAAAGTTTTGATAGAATTTTTTTCTTACGAGATCTGAGTGGAGAAAAAACAATTTTGTTCAGTAATTTTTGAACTGAGGCATTAGTTGCTTTTTATTTTTAAATCTAATAGCTAGAGAAATAATACGAGTTGAATAATAATATAAATACGGCTTATATAAAAATTTATTCATCAACAATTCAGTTTTATATTTGATATTAAGCACAAAATATCTAATATCTAATATAGCTAATTAAATGTCTAGAGAAATAATTCGAGTTGAATAATAATATAAATACCGCTTATATAAAAGCTTTTATATCCATAATTCTGCCTCATTTATAATATTAAGCACAAATAATCTTGTCTCTCTCTTCTTCACCCTCTTTCTCTCACTTTCTCTCCTTCTCTCTTTGTTTGTCCTTATCTATCGTTCTTTCAGTGCATGTGTGTGGATGTTATTTTATGTGTACTTCAATTACGTAATTAGCGAAAATATGCACGCAGATTGTATTTGCACATCCGTATCTGGTAAACGTTCATCCATTTAATAGAAGTGCCGAATATCGTTTAAACAGCTAAGTATTCAATTTTCATGTTGTAACTTTTGTTGTAACTTGTTTACTGCCTCGAAATTATTTGTGTGCCTTCTAATTTGAATTGTCGAATCTGCTGCACAATTGCGTGTCTGTGTGTGTTTGTGTGCGTGTATTTATGCCTGTTTGTGTGCTTGTATGATTCGATGTGTACCATACAAATGGTAAGCCAAAATATGGCGTTATAATAATTTTCATAGCAAAATTTACACATGCATAATTAATTAGTATCAAAAATTTAATACTCACACTTTGTATCTGCTTAAATATTTACACTTCGTGCCAAATTTGTATGCAAATCGCTTTGCTACAGACTGACAATAACACACACCAACACACCAACACACACACGCACAATGTCTTGCAATTAAAAAATTATACAGTCCGTGTCACATTAATGGAGTTCAGCTTTAAATTCAGAAATTCTCATATTAACTTTGTTAAACTTCTCACAAAGAGAAATGGGAAACATTCAAACGCATTCATGCAAATGTGTATGTGTTTTTTATTCACAAACAATTGTTGTTCAAACGCATTCATGCACATGTATGTGTTTTTTATTAATAAACAATTGTTGTATTTAATTATTTATTTAGAAAAATATTTATAAACTCCAGAAAAATTATAACCTTAAAGAATGGGAAAATTTCAGATATATTATTTGTGAATGTCGGATCATGGAAATAGGATGAACTTATAGTTTAATTTAATTTAAAAAATAAATAATTATTTTGGGTTTTTCTTTTTGGTCTAGGTAAAAAATGGGTAAGATCTCAAGAAACCATGTTTTAATATTTATCATAGATATTGAATGCATATACAAACTTTACCAAGATACTTTAAATACAATGTTTATGTTTGCTTTATTATACAAACATAAGAATAATGCAAAAAAAAATGAAATTGTTCATAATAATATAAAATTCTAGTTAAAGCTACTATTGGTATTATCATCTTTAGATTTTAAGAAAAAAATCGGAGTATTTTTTTTGTAATTTTTGAGGAAAATATTTAGATTTTTAATAGATATTTGAAAATAGGTTTCTATTCATATGACGAGAACTGTGTGCTGCAAGCGTCGAACAAACAAAATCGAAAACGGGGTTGCCACTGCCGTTGGCGGGGGGAGAAACCATTGTCGGTACAGTCGGTAGTGCCCCATGGCATTTTCGTTCTGCCTCTGGCAAGTGGCAAGTGGCAAGTAGCTAGTAGTAAGTGGCAAGTGGCAGAGTGCGGGGAAAGAGACAATCGTTGTAGTTGTTGGCTGGTCGGTCACTAACTGGTCGGTGGGTTGCTTACTGACGGTTGATGGTTGTTGGTTGTCTTTTTTCTGTTTCTCGTTTCGTTTCACGAAAACCCTTTTCAGTGTTTGCATTTAACGAACATCGCCACAGAAGCAACAATAAGGGCAATAACCAACGTGCTTGCCGCACATTCCGCGTCAAGGCCGCTAATGGGCTGGGAGAAGTGTGGATTGTGTTTGGACGCTGTGAGTGAAGTGTAGAGTGTGGAGTGTGGGGGGAGGAGTTTCTGTTAGTGTTGTTAGTGGGGCTAATAAAAGCCTCGTTACAATGAAAACAAATCAAATCCACGCCGAAGCCATCCATCAAGTCAAACCAAACTCGAGTTCAAATGAATCGCGGCTAACGAATACAAATACGAATACGAGCACTCGTCACACATACCAGGAACAAACAGGAAGTAGTTTGAATTTCCGGTGTCACTCACCCCCAACATAGTGAGTGGAGTGAGGTGGAGTTAGAGGTGAAGTTGCAGCTTCTGCTCCATCCACAAAGGAGGCAGCAACCACGTTTAAATTTTCAAATTGATTACGGGACACGTTACGGATTGGATTGGGTTTGGAAAGGTAGAGGGAGAGGGAAGTGGAATTTGAGCCGGAACCAGAGCCGGAGCCGGTGCAAGGAGTCTACTCAGATTTACTTTGAAATGCCATTAAAATGTATTTACAAACGCAAATTGATAGCGATTTTGGTCTGGGTTTCATGTCATCCGCGATGTGTTGAAGTTGAAGCTTATCTGGCGATTTGGTCAGGATGCGGGCTGTCCTCTCACAGTCTGTCCTCTGTCAGCGGTTGACAACCAATGGACTAAAGAATGAAAATATGGAACCCGACTATCGCACAGTATGAAAAACCGTTAGAATTGCTTTCATTAATTCATAAATATTATAGAACGTGAAATTTTTCTACGATTGCATATGTTTTACTTGCGTTTTTGACTTATTTTTTAAAAACGAACACAAAATAAACACAATAATTTATGCACATTTAATTTTGAGGAAATATATAATACCCTCCCGATCAATGAAATAGTCTCAACAAAATTTTTGTGTTCTTTTTTGAATACCTTTTATATTTACCTTAACATTGCAATTTTGCAAAGAAATTTTATTTAAAATCAGTGTAAGGCCCTTGAGTCAATTTCATTGACCGATAAGAAAGTCATACTTGTACGTTACAAACACAAAACCAGATACAGAAAAAAACCTGCAACTATAGAAGGCTATATTTTTGTTTTTTATGATTAAGATTTAAGTCCTGAATAATAAAAAAATATTGTTTCTTAAGATTTATTATTATTTTGATTTTCCTAACACAATTAAAATAAAAACATGTGAGTCTATTTCATTGACCGGGAGTGTATGTTAACATTACTTTAAACTGAAACATTTCTCCTATATGACATATTAAAATATGACGCAGACTAGAAAACAAACCAGTCGAAAAGTTAAAGTCGGGATCCCTAACTTTATGAATACGTATTCTTTTAGGCGGAAGTTGCCCAAGAATCGAGACAAATTTTACCGGTTTCTGCGCAATTGGAGTCCGTGTGCTAATTTTGGTGGCTCTAGCTCTTCTAGTCTCTGATATCCTTTTGCTCACACTGACGGACACACAGACATACGAGTATGGCTATATCGAATCGCCTCTTGATGCTGATCAAGAAAATATATTCTTTCTTTCTTTCTTTTGGAGATGCCTCCGTCTCCTTGTTGCATACATTATTACGAACCCAATTTACCCTTTTACTTAATTTTTTAAGTAACAGATATAAAAATAATTTCAATATACGAGATAACTAAATCTTTCGGGTTTTCTCACTGAGGGACGAAGGGACACTCGTTTTGACCATTTCCATTTACCTATACTTATGCAGATTATTGCATTTGGATGTGTATATATGTGTGTGTTTTTAGTCTCAGACCTTGTTCGACTCCTGCAACGAATCAATTTATCAATGATTATATGGTTCTCGTAAATATGTGATATGTATGGTAATTTACACTTATCATGTCTTTCAGCTGGTGATTAGCTCATGACAAGTACTTTAGTAAAGAGCGTAATTGGCATTTAACTTTTAATTGATTGTAGACAGAAAAAAAGCACATGGGAAAAATAAGTCGTATTTTATTTTACCATATTTCATTTAATTATAAAATTGAATTTGATTTCACTTAAAATGGATTCGAATTTATTGTCCCAAACATAGGATTTTAATTTAAAAAATTTTAAAAAATTAAAAAAAAAAAAAAAAAAATTTTAAAAAAAAAAATTTTTTTTTTTTTATTTTTTTTTTTTTTTTTTTTTTTTTTTTTTTTTTTTTTTTAAATAAAAAATTTTTTTATTTTTTTTAAAAAAAAAAAAAAAGAAAAATTTTTTTTTTTTTTTTTTTTTTTTTTTTTTTATTAAAATTTTTTTTTTTTTTTTTTTAAAATTATTTTTTTTCCCCATAGGGAATTTAGAAATTCTTTATTTATATTTTTAATCAACTCATCATATCTTAATTTGTATAAAACAACATTTTTATCTTGATTTTAAAAACCTTAATATTCTTGTTAAAATTAATCTTAAATTGGACAAAAATTTTGACTTTTCAACAACCTGAACAATTTGAAACAACTTGATCAAAACTGCACCGATTTATTAGTGAAATGTTATTTGGATAATAGTTTGACGTCTTAATTTATGCAGAGCTAAATATTTTACTATGTTTACTTCAAAAATTAATTTTTTGCTAAATTTGAATGTCGATCTTCTCCTAAATAACTTTTGAAAATTTAAAATTTCTAGTTTTCACTTTAAGTCAACTCCATATGATAGTTAGTTTAGTGTATATTTAAAGTACACAAACTTAATTTACAATTTATCTTTTCTGAACAGTTGTTAACATTTTAAAGTTCTATTCTTTGTAGAGATGTGTATGAAGATTAATCCTTAAACGTTTTGAAAGGACTCAAATATATAGCTGCTTGTGCTTCACTTAGAGCTTAGCTACCATATATGATATTCGAATTTAGAATTCAGTAGAGCACATACTTAATTGTTTTTTCATTATTTCGGAATCGGACAATTAATTCAATTGACAAAGGTAACAGGCTACTGAATAAACAAGTGTACGAGCATTTGAGAATTTACTGATATGAAAGAGTACGTTTAGCATTAGATTTTGGCCCGCCCATTTGATTTTCATTGCCACTTGGCAATTGCCAACAAGGCCAACAGCAAAAGCAAAAACAAAAGCAAAGAAGCAATTTTGTAAGCAGCCACGACAATAAAGTTAAACTGCAATTATTTTCGAATGAACTTCATTTGAAATGCAATTTGAGGCATGTGCCTAATATATGCAAACAATTTACTTACTGTGTCGCTTCGGGGGCACCAAAGGGCAACGAGGCAGCAACGAGTCAAGGAACAGAACGAGGCCAAGACAACATGCTTTTTGGCATAGACCAAGAGGCAGTGACACAACAACAACAACAACAACAACATCAAGAACGACAACAATGATAAATCAATATGCAAAAAGAGCCCTGACGAGCCAGCGTGCCAAGCAAGAAGAAGCATCAAGAGGTGCAGAAGACGAAGAAGCGTGGTATAATGATAAAGAATTTGTCTCGGCATCAGCATGAAGTACCAACAATGATGACTTTAGCTACAAAACAACTTGCGCAAATCTTTCTTTCACTTACAGCTAGTGAAGTAATTTTTCCGACAGAAAAACATACATATATTCACACATGTCTACTTCTTGGATTTTTATAGATAGGTAGATCAAGGTAGAAAATAGAGAAGAATAATTTAATATGAAATAAAATAGAATAATTTTTATAGATAGGTAGATCATGGTACATAATAGAAAGGAATAATTATGAAATAAAATAAAAGTTAATATAAAATTTATATATATTTGGCAAAAGAAATTCATATATTCACACATGTATACTTCTTGGATTTTTATAGATAGGTAGATCAAGGTAGAAAATAGAGAAGAATAATTTAATATGAAATAAAATAGAATAATTCTTATAGATAGGTAGATCATGGTACATAATAGAAAGGAATAATTATGAAATAAAATAAAAGTTAATATAAAAATTATATATATTTGGCAAAAGAAATTATGTACATTTTTGATGTAGTCAAACAATTGGTTGACTAAGTGTATATACTATATATATAACACATGTATGTGAACAGTGCGCGCGTGCGAAATTGATGTATGCAGGAGGATTTCTGTATGTTCACACATCTCTAGTCTGTATGCATGTCCAACTGTACAAGTGTGCAAATGTACTTGGGTACGTATGTGTATGTAAGTAGAGTAAGAGTGATGGCAGTAAAAGTGAGCAATAAACATACGCGATTAAATTCATTATGAACACTTGAGTAGCAGACAATGGGAATATGAAATGACAAACTGATTGTTTGTGTGTGGGTACGTGTGTGTGTGCCTGTGTGTGTGGGTGCGGTTGTGATTGGTTGTGTGAATGTCCCTCTAGAGTCCTGCGTGAAAAGGACATGACTATGCGAGTGTGTGCGTGACTTGTGTGTGACGATGAAATGAAGCACTTGCCTTCAGTCATTGTAATTGTTGTCTTTTCTCATTGTATATGTGATTGCAAGCATTCATACATGTGTGTATATGTGTATATGTATGGTATGGTATGATGTATGTTGTATGAACGGATGTATGTATGTATGTATATACTTATGTTGCTACTAATTGGATTTCAGATATTTAATCAACATGTTTCCGCTGTGAACTTCGACGCTTTTGTAGAAATGCGCAACTTGCTAAGCTTCCAACTCAATCTGCCTCTAATATGTATATGTGGGGTAAGCTAGATAAGTATCAATATATTTGATCTACATGATAGTACTATTCAAATGATATAAATATAAATAAATTCAATAAAATATATTTTTAAGATAATTTATCTATGGTGAGTAAAATATTTTTCAACATTGAATAAATGTAGAAATCAAAAACTGACTAACATAGAAAAGTGTGCTACGAGAGTACAATTTTTAAAAAAATAAAAATATTTATCCTTAAAACTCAGTAAAGTTTGGGTAAAGTTATTAGAGTCTGAAGACACTTTTCTATGCATTTGCTTATATTACTTTATTACTGATGAATGTAATATATTGTGTATATAATATGTGGGAAATATCAGTTTTGAAAAAGTTATGTAATAATATAAATTTAAGGTGCTTTAACTAAAGCTATGGGTCCAAAATTTACATAATAAAATAATAACAATTTTATAAAGTAAACATTTAGTTAAGTAACGCCAGTGAAATCAGTAGTAGTTTATACCAATATGGAAAGTTGATTGTAAGGCAGCATACGGAATTGCGGCCTATCCAATCGCGAAAGTAGTAGACATCGGTGTAGACTCCAGCCGAATCGGGTTCGCCACAGCCATTTCCAAAGGAGACAATACCCACCACCTTCTTGTCACATATTAGAGGTCCTCCGGAGTCCCCCTGGCAGCTGTCTACTTCATAATCGTTAGCATTTGATGCACATAACATGCCCTTTTTAAATCCATTGATATTTGCGCAATATGCGTTCGTATTAATAGTCACATCACCGTTGACCACCTCATCAGGGGTGGGGCCGTACTAAAATGCAGAGTTTGCAAATATGAGTTATGAGTTTAAAACAAACAAATTTGACTAAAGCGATCTATATGAATGGAAACTGCGAGATGTTTTGTATTTTATCCTAATAAGAATTACAAATTTTTAATAAATTGGATGATTAATAATAAATATTGAGAACAAGAGCAATGCTATGATTACATAATATTTTTTAATTATTTGATTGTTGTTGAAAAGCTAATGCTATTTTGAAAACTTAGAGAAAACTTAGAAAACTTATAGAAATCTACATTGAATTTAAATTACTTTTTTTTATTCGGTAAGTTTTGACCGTTATGGTCCTTGTATAAATGCAACCATATTAGTCCCACAAAATGCCAGTCACTATATATTTACATAAATATATACTCACTTGAATAACTGTACCCCATCCTACAACTGTGCATAGTTGTCCAGCCCTTGGATCCCGATCATTAATTGGGATAATACTAGCAAAATCTGAATTTATCCGTATCGGTTGTTTAAGTTTAATAATTCCAATGTCATTGGTAAGATGCGTTTGAGAATATTTTGGATGCGGTTTAATGCTTTCCACCAGAAGTTCTTGCGTATTTTTTGTCTGCATCAGTCGACGAGGGGTGCCAGCAACGATTTTGACTCGGCTGGCTTTCAATTTTGTTCCACTGTAAGAGTCGGAATTAAAATGTGTTGACCATAATTATTCACTATCAGTTTTGAATAATACGATGTGTGACAATAACAACAAGACAAAAAAGAAAAAGAACATTTCGCGATTCACATAACTTATTAGTTAAATGTTAGTGACTAGCACCATATTTAAAAAACCTCAGATCGTAGCACTGAGAAACCAAATTATAGGTAAATTAATAAGTTTAATTGAGATTAGCATATATTTATCTATTGCAAAATATTTTTGTTAAAATAATTAAATTTTCGGACGAAATAGCTATGAGTCAAGTATTTTATTCAAATAAATATATTTTTATAGAGTATTCGATTTATGAAAATACACATACCCTATATATAGGCAATGTGCTGCCGTCAAAATAGATTTCGATGATATTATAGCTCCACCACAGAAATGATTATCGCCAAAGAACTTACGTTCATTGACTGTTCGAATCGACACAACATATTTGACGAGAGCATTATTCTCGGGACGGTAACCGCCGGTTACCAGAAATCTAAAATCATCATCATCATCATGATCACTGATATTGCTCAAGCTAGAATTGCTGCTAGTGATGGTGCTTTGCCCTTGTTTCTTTTTAAATTGGATAGTTTCACTTTGAAGTTGCAGGGCATCTATCATATCCAAGTTTGTAGCTGAACGCCTTGCATAGTTATATTTTGTTGGTTTAAGATCCTCATCCTCGGCTTTGCTAAAGTTCCAGCCCGGCAGATGTTGTACAAACAACAGTAAATAAACCACAAATTTTGAGGGATACATTTTGTTAATTTTTGTTTTGAGTGAAAACGTGTGAATTTAATGATTTCAAAAATCCTGCAAAATTTTTGTATGTAGGTATTGTAAACAATTACCTTCTGGTTTTTGCTGCGATCCGATAGGAAAGTTAAAAGACTTGGTTATAAATAACAGAGTTTTTAGTGACCCCACCAACTATCGTTCATATGTACATCTATATATAACTTGCTGTTATGTGTAAAAAAAACGTGCACTTGGCCAACGAAACGTCGGTTTCTAATGTGATAATTATCTAATATATTTTCCAGTAAAAACTATGTATAAGTATAAAGTGGTTGTCAAAAATCATGTAACAAAGAAAGAAATATTTATTGCTCGAAAGCATCACGTATCACGTAACACACTCGTAAACTCAGACAAGTCAACGAGCACTCGTATCCATATTGTTTCTCACGGATGTTCGTGCTATTTTTTGTTGTGGGCCTCCTTCGCTAAAAAGTTTTCTTTGCACAGCAAAATATCTTCCTTGTGTACACGCGTCTAGTTTCCTTCTTTTTGTAGGAAAAGACTTATGAGTGCGACAGTGTGAATGCTACCTTGCGTATGAGGCGTTGTCGTTATCATTCATTTGCAGCTCGCTTTCGTAATAATTTACAAAGGATTTTCTTCACTTTCCCTTACTAGTTTTTTGGCCATTGTCGGCCAAGTTTTTAAGTTGAGTTGTCATTATATCCGCTTAGAAAGACAAATTTGTGAATGGGCACTTTTTATAAAACCAAGCATGCTAAAAAATAATAACATTCATATTTCACAAGTAAGTATATTGAATCTATCTATAATGTTGACCACAAACATTAATATTTTATGTCTTAGTCATAAAAAAGCACGTTAATCAATAAAAAAATTCAACTTATTTTGTGGTTCGATTTAAAATCCAAAATAAAATGTTTTTTAACTCAAATTTGATTTTTGACCGATTGAGGCTACGGCTTTTATATGAACGCTTTAATAGTATAAGCAAGTTTTATATATATATTATGTAACGTTTTCAATGCTTGCTTTTAAATAGGTTGCAGATGGAATTAAAAAATAAAAATACCCATAGGAATCTATAAAAAACTTTTCTGATTTTGAAAAAAATTTTAAGTCTTTAGAACCTGTGGTTTGACTTTGGCTGACCCACACTTAAAGTTTCAGAAATATTTATATTAAGAAGTTAATATAAGTATTATTTTTTAAAATATTTCGATAATTCCACACCCCCCGAAGAGGTAAAATGCATATACCCATTTATCGCCCTTTTACAACCTAGTGGCGCCAACTGACATAAACTCATAATTCGGCTCGGATCGGTAAATAGTACATGGATTTTGCGAACATGCATTTTTAATTCGGTTAAAATTAATATTTTATTATTTTCAAAAATTAATTACAGATGAAAATTAAGAAAAGGACTTCTATTTCGATCTTATGTGCACTAATGTGCGCGCTGTCAACTCATTCATTTCAGTATCAACACGAATGTTTCATATGTAAAATTGAGTTAATTCAAGCAGCCCTTTATTTTGTATGTATGACAATATAAATCACATCTTCGTTCACAGGAACAAAACAACAACAACATTCGCGATCTTACTCACACTTACGCACTTGCGAAAGCGAACACAAAAACATGCCATGGCTCTCTTGCTCCTTGGCTCTGTTTCAGTTGTTCACGCTAAAATTGAGTATGTATGCGTACACACACATTAAACGTTTTCAATGCTTGCTTAGCGAGCTTGCATTTAATGCAATTTAAATAATTTTTTTTATTTTTTTAAATCGCTTGCAGGTGGAATTAAAATATGAAAATACGCATACGAATCTAATACAAGTTTTTTCTGATTTTAAAAAAAAACTCTTTAGGACATGTTGTTTGGCCATGGCTGTGATATTTCAGTCAGTCAGTGAGGTCAAAGCATTATATATATATACATATATATATTTATATATATATAAACTCGTTCACCAGCTAAATTGACCGCATAGATGCGTGCTAAGAACATCATTAGTTGGCAAGTGTAAGCAATTATGGCAGCAGACACTGGTCTGGTTTGGGTTGGGTTTGGGTCTGGTGGTTGGTGGCAAGAATTACTGCATGCAGCTGGTTGCCTCGAGATAGCAGATAGCAGACATCACACAGTCGACAGTTGAGAGTTGACAGTCGGCAGTCGACAGCAGACGACAGACATCAGCCATATTACTTATCAACAATAGACGATGTCAAACCATTGATTATTGTTGCCTTTTTGCAGTTTTAACTAAAATGCATTTACTGACAACAAGCAATGCAAGCTGCCGATTTTGATTGTTGCCAACTCTTAGACAACAGACAGCTGGCTCAAAAAGTGAGAGACTAAGGAAGATAGAGAGTTTGTGAAAGAATGAGAAAGCGAGAGAGAGAGAGAGAGAGAGACAGAGAGTGAGAGAGGTAAAGAGTTAGGCCGATGTTGCCAATGCCTAAGTCGAAGTCGGTGTCATTGTTTGCATACATTGATTGAATTTGTTCACGCCATTAAATTTGCAAATTGCTATCAGCAACTTTGCATAAACTGTTGTGGAAAATTTTACAACACACACAACACCCGTACTCGGACCCGGTTGGTTGTCCGGCATTGTTAATGCTTATGACGCAACCAACAGCTTTTACTACAGTCCACAGTCCTTGGCAATGTGTTAGTCTTAAGCAAGTATCAGACTGGAACAGAGACAGGGACACAGACAAAGACGGAGACGGCGACGAAGATAGGGATGGAGACGGAGTCAATGGAATTCTGCCAGGCCAACTCATTGTCCACCTTGTTGCCAACCACGTCCAGGTGCAGTCGATAAACAAAAGCAGCCCATGAACTTAAGCTAAGAGCAGTTGCACAATTCCAATTCGAGTACGAATACGACGTATGTACACTTAGAAAAATATGCCATCCTACAACATATACATTTTTGCCGTTTTCTTCTTAAAATTTTTAGATGGCTGTGTACTGAAATGCTACATTTACAATTTCCGACCATTCTTATGATAGTTATGTAATTGAATTGAATTGAATTGAGTTGAAATGCTTTATTGTATGAGTTATGAGATTAAAACAAACAAATCTGACGAAAGCGATCTATATGACTGGAAATTCTGAGATATTTTATATTTTATCCTAATAAGAATTCCAATTTTTAATAAATTTGATCAATAATAATAAATATTGAGAACAAAAGATATGCTATGATTTCATAATACAAATGAAAATAAACATATTATTTCATTATTTGGTTGTTGTTGAAATGCTATTTGGAAAACTTGTTTTAGAAATCTACATTAAATTTAAATTACGTTATTTTATTTAGTAAGATTTTTGTACTAAACTAGATGAAATGTTTTTTGTACTTAAAAAAGTTAGTTTTAATATTCGACCTGCGTTATTAAACAGACATGAATTAATCCCAGAATATATCTAGAGTATACCAGAAAATGCATTTTTACGAAAAGCGAAATTAAAATGGAATTTTTATGCTTATCTTTAAAAGCTTCGTTTGTACTTGAATGTTCCCGAAATCATAATAATTTTTCGAAGTGTATGTTTGCATGTACGAAAATGATGATTATTTTTCGGAGTGTTTGCATGTACATATGTGGGCGGCATGTAATAGCTAAGGGCATCCTTGTGGACAAGTCATTAACTATTCATACGACATGCTGCCTCAATAGACAGATTCGGCTTCTATCTTGCTAAGCAGAAAAGCAGCAGAAAAGCCGAAGACCTGAAGAGCCCAGGGTGCACTATGTGGAGACACTTTTGATTTCGGTTCTGACTGTTTTCCTAGCTGACAGGCTAATTGTCCATAGTCCACCAAGTCTGTCTGTCCGACGGAACGGAAATTTATTTAACGACCAGTTAGAGCAGAAGCTATCAAAGCACAATACGCATAATACCCAGCCTTTCAGGCCTTTGTCTGATTTGTATTTAACAGGTATAAACACTGCATAAGCTTGCACAGCTTTTTGCACACAACCTATAAATGGTTGAATCGGGAGAAAACCGATTAACGTTTCACAAAAATCTCACAAAAATTGAAATTATTTTTCCCGTTGGAATTTCTGTGCTCCATTTTGTATACCCTGTGCTTACTGAAATTCGATAGTAACGGATAATATAGTTATCTCAAACGTTCGGTTTGATTATCCAACATAAAATAGTTGGATATTATCATCTCCGTTTTTTGTTTCGCTTTTTTCAGCTTCAGACTGGTACGTAAATTATGCTTAGATTTGTATGTATGTTATACATATATACATATATGTCGACATTTTTGATAGGGTAGCTTTTCGTTGAACATTCTGACATTATGAAAGTTTACCTGCTTTCCTGGGTCTCGGTCATTGCCAAACAATTTTGGCACAAAGTTAAAGTGAATGGTAAATGTGAAATAAAAGAAAATTTTAAACTACACCTCGCATATGCTATGCCTCTGAAAATTCATTATCTTGTGTTATTGAACTGTTACGGCCTTTAATGGCAAACAGGAGGATGTATACGACTCACAATATATTCATATTATATTCGTCGACTCGGCAAGGAGCCAGCTTATGAAATTTATTATAAAAGTTATGCCGACATTAAAATGGGTTCAAGTAAATTTGTGGTCAGGCGAACTTGAACCTTAACTTAAATTTCGAATGCAATTTGAGTCTCCCAAATGTTACTGTTAGTATTGTAAAACAATACTTTGTATAACCTTAACGTTACCGACATTGATCAATTCATTACAAATGATTTTGAAAGTAATTAAAAAATTGGCTAACTTTTTGCATTGAAACCCACCAAAGAGTACATTAAATTGGATTTGTCGCTCGTAAATTATACTTTGGTGAACTATCAATCATCATTTGAATAATCATAACAAGCACACATAACAAGCTTTTTTTTTGTAGTTATACTATAATCCTACTGAATTTAAGAATATACTATTTTAATCGAATATTATTGATGATAATCATTCTATTTGAACAGTGTAGTTATACTATAATCCTACATCCGACTCAACTGAATTATTTTTATTAAAGCAACATTGTGCGGCTCTAATTACATTTTGTGGAGCGCCTCTTTTGGTATGAGGAGATTCATTTGCTCGAAGAATTGTTTTGCACGGTTGATTGAGTTTCAGTTTCTGTTTTAGTTTCAGTTCCAGCTCCAGCTTCAGATTGCTGTCAGCCACACTCGACATCGACTTCAACTCCAACTCCGCGGTGTTTGTCACTGTCTTCTTACTGATGCGTTTAAATTGCATTAGTTGCACTGAGGCTCATGGCTTACCTTATTAACTGTTGTCGTGTCTTTTCAGGCCACTCTGCTGGGATCATAAAACTTGTGTTTATTTCACAAATCTGTGACATGATGAGAAATAAATACGCTAAGACGCTACTTTAATAATTAAGAATATTTTTAATCGACTTGACTCAAAACTATTAGTATTGCATCTTGGACATTCCTTATGTATGGTATATTTTCTAGCAATAGTTTAGCAGTCATTAAAGGAAGGTGGGAAGTGACTATGTAAAAATTATATAGCATACATACTATATCTATGAAAATGTGCTGTCTAAAGTTTCCGGCTCGAATTTTGTTGTGAATAAATTGTTGTTTGATGTTAATAAATATCGAAAGTTACACATTTCTAGTTTCAACTTTTCACCAATGATGCGGGGAAATTGCCACTACTATACCATATAGTCAATGAAACGAAGCACGCACACAAGCCCAAATAACATTCTGCAAACAATTTATTCGAAATCTCACTCTGACGAAACTTTTAGCAGTCAACTTTTTGGTTGTTTTGCTGCAACCAGTGTCACTGTATTAGGCGTCGCTGAGTGGCTTATTATAATTTCCTAAATAAACTAAGTGTCAGAATTGGGCAGCCTGTTGTCAACCCCAAAAAAGAGAAAATAATATTCCAGTTTATACTTATAAATGGACATTTAGGCGTAAACAAGTACGTATTCGTATGCGTGCAAGTAAAAGCGAGTATGCGTGCTGTAGTGCTCGAATTCTTGAGGCCCAGTACCTGTATATCTTACGTCGATCGATGCAATTAACATACTATCGTATTAAATATAAAAAAAAAATAAAATTTGTACATGATTTAAAAGAAATACAAAATTATAGTGCTCATCCATACGATGAGTATCCTTGGGATACTGGCTAAATAAATGCATATTTTCGAATGTATGTATTTTATAATGAACGTTAGTGTAGGTGACTCTGCGCTTTAAATCAACGAGGAAAGGAGGAAAAAGGGTTCAATTTAACGCCGTGCTCGTCTATCAACTCGATTCGGTTGCAACTCTAGCTCAAACCATTCCACCATGCCATCATTTCACCGCCAATTCTCCCATTCACCCCGCCTGGGAGCGTAAGTATATTAGGCGGTTCCGCTATGCAAGTGTGGGGCATCACTAAAACGTGATGTTGAATCCAATGTGATGCTCAAGCGTGTGAAAATACCAAAAAGACGTGTTGCCATCAAATGGTTTCAATGTGCGGCCACTGCCACGTCATTTTAACCCGGCCCGGACCGACGGCCCAGTTGGGACAATATCGTATATGGTAGTATATGTTATAGTACGGTATGCTATGGTATGGTATGGTATTGCCTTGGCGCGTGTGCTGCTGGTCGTTGTGCGTATTTATGGCATAAGTTAACAGACACCGGAAGTGATACATCAAGGACACGCGCGCTTTCTCTTCTCTCTCTTCTCTCGTCTCGTCGTCTATGTACATTTCCTTTTTACACGTTTTGAATTAACCTCAAATCAACTTGTAGTTTACTTCCCTTTCGAGTCTGCTCTTCAACTCGAATACGAATACTACTCATGTAAAACAATTATCACTATAGTCTGTACGAATAAGTAACTCACTACTTATTTGCAGACATTAAAAAAAGTCAAGTTTTAATTAAGGGACTTTATAAATTAATTTTTCATTTCCTAAATTATCATATACTTACATTAAACCAACAAAGTTATACATTAAAGCCTTTAATAAATATAATTGTAACCTAACAAATTGGTTTATTATGTAAGTAGTTTGGATTTTGGCATTTGGAATATTCAGTTAAATACGATATTATAAAATTATCTTGTTTCCTAAAATTTTATAAAGCAATCTTATCAACTGATAAAAATATGATTTGTTTATACATTTTTCACTGTTTGAAAATTAAGCTGAAGTTAAATTAAAGGTATTAAAATTTAGCATTTTGTTATGTTGGTAACACAATATAAGCTTTTGCATTATTTTTTGTTTCATCCTATTATAAATGACCTTTCTTTTTATTCGAGCAAATTACTGAATTTTCCTTTTTTTCTGATGGTGAATTAAGATACAAGTTACCATTAATCCTGAATACTTTCGTTTTCCATACTTGTAATTATATTTGAAATCACATATATGCGTTATCGCCCTTTGAGCATATCTAATAAACACATTCAATTCGTATTACTTGTTTAGTCGTAGAAATAGTGTTGGAGTTGGAGTTGCGGATTTACCGTTTCACGGATTCACCGTTTAAAGGCACTGCTGAGTCATGAAATCAGAGTCATATGGTTTCAGCATCGTTGCGCAAAAGTTTATGATCCCTTGGTCAATTAAATCTCATGGTTCCTTGCCTACAAAAAAGACGACTACGGAGCTCTCATATTTTCACACACCCATATGTCGTTTATGTAATGGACACGGTTAAAGTGAAACTGAAACTGTTGGCATACGAGTATGAGATTCAATAATGGGGTTAGTTGGTTACTTGTTGCTGTTGTTGTCCCAGCTCACTAAGGATAATAGATTTGGTATTCAAGTGACTGATATTCAAGTGAGCCGAGAAAATATTTAATTTTTTTACAGCAACAATGGTATATTTCACAAATTTGAACACAGGATATTTCTTTTATTTCTTTTTATTAATGTATTTTTAATATATATTGATTAAATTTGAGTTATACTTTACAGTTCGAAATGTATTGATAAATGGTAAGCAAAAAAAAAAGTAAATCTCTGTAAATCACAGTTTTTTCAGATATAATAACAATCGTGATTTGACTTTCATGATTGAAATGAACTATCCCTGATTTTTATATTATGATTTTTATTCTAGGTAAATATATCACTGAAAAGTACTGCAAAGGTACAAGTACTGAGCATCTATCAGTCGAGAAGCTCAAAATTCTTCTTGTTCTTGTTAGGTCGCTTAGCATTTTTGGGAGGCGAATCCTGTCAGCGACAGACTGACGACAGGCAATGTAACAAAATCAGCGCCTAATGTGGAACTGTCCGCAAAGGTCGCTAGTACGTGTCTCAGGATCTGAATCTGTATCTGCAGCTGTGCTTGTAATTGTGTGTGTATCAGTGTCTACGTCTGTGCCTTTGTGGTGCGTGGATGTGTTGATGTTTGTGTGGTTGTTGTTGTTTGTGGAGCAATATACCAATGCAGCACAAATGTTTAACATCGAGGTCGGTCATTCTACTGTCTCCTTGCTCCTGGCCCTTTTCTCCCTTTCACCTTCCCCTTGTCTCTGTTTCCTTTGCCCTTTGTGTTTTGCCATTGGCCACCCACAAGTTGTTGGCCGACACAGACGTTTGCAAAAGGCAAAATAAATTACCACTCCTGTTGTTTGTTTTGTTATTGTTGTTGTTTTAATGCTGAGGGGAAATGTGTATATATATATATATATATATATATATATATATATATATATATATATATATGTGTGTATATGCACGATTATGTGGCCTGGTCATCGTCGTCAACAAACATTTTGACACTTGCTTTAAAACCATAAATGTCAGTCAGTGTTGAGGCTTAGCCAAGTTTAAATACCTTTGGACAGATTAAAAGTGTCGTTAACCAAAATGTTTGCAGCTTTGAGCATACTCATTTATGCAAGCTTGTATGCGTGTATGTGTGTGCACGTTTGTGTGCTTGTGTGTGTAAATATATATATATTTGTACATTGTATATCTTTGGTACGTTTGTAAAACTTTTGCAAGTAATTCGCAAATTGCGGATGAGAGTATTGAGTCCCCTTTTTACTTATAGTAAATTAATAAAAAATATGCACTACTATCAAGCGGATGTATCAGTCTAGATCAATTCAGTATTAGTATATGGCATTTTCTTTTAATCAAAAGAGTATCTTTTAATTTAAAGAGACTTTGTGGTATTCTCAACCAGAAAAAATTGCTTCTAAAATAAACATTACATATTGTTCTCGGATATCTGCATATTTAGCCAGTGCTGAATAATTACCATGCATTAGGCCCGAGGGTCACTTTTAATTACTTTAGAGAAGGTTAACTTGAATGTTTATGTTTTTTGTCAACCAGTCCACCAGTCAACCAGTCAGTCAGCTGTTAGTCAGTTTTAGTTAGCCAAACATAAATATACGAGTATGCAAGTAGGGAGGACAGCTTGAGTTTAACTTTGAGTTTGAGTTGAGAGCTGAAAGCTTGAATTATTGATCGCTCCAATTGGCAACACCTCTAGCTGCTTTCTAATTTGTCGGAAATTACAGCAAAAACTTTACACATTTGTTGACCAGTTTGTGGTAACAATGTCGCAACTTTCCTCCACTTTTCACTTCAGCTACACAACCACTTTTGTATTCTCCCACTTTTTAACTTTAGTACTTTTCTACTCCTTTTCGAGAACATCATGCGTTGTTTTAATATTTGCATGCCAAAACAGTTGTTTGGTGAAAATAAAATGTTTACTTTGCAATGTTTAATAGTTAATAAGCTGATAAGTATGCTTTACTTATTGAATGAACTCGCATCCTCCCATTTACTCAAACTTGTAGATAAAACACATTTAATTCTTCAAAAATGATTGGAAACATCTTAATTTTTAGAGCACTTATTATAATTAATTTCTGTCTTTAAATATAAATATATATTACAATAATATATATAGTGCGATTTACTAAAGGCGAATAAAACTTACTTATTATTTGAGGAACATTAATGCTTTTCAAGTGCGTAATTTTCTTTCAGTGTAATAAATTAAAAAGCAATTAAAATTCAATTGTTATAAAAGTCGCAGTTGAAGTCCGATCGAAGGGTATTCAAAAAGACATATTCAAAAGCATTAAACTGCCCTCGTTTACTGTCATAAATGTTATGCTACCTACCTACATGTACACTGTACATATACTTTCCATATCCGTATGCTGCACTTGATGTGCTGATTGAGTGTAAACTTCCGGCGCGTGTCCGCTCTAAAATTGGTTAAACTAGTGGCTCAGGATACGATGCAACGAGTTGGAATATGGTGCGTGAATTTGGCTCTTTTTGGTTGTATTCAAGTGTCATTAGCTGTGAAAAGGTCTACGCACAATGCGTAAATAATTGGCAGCGGCAGACGGCGATAATTTAAATTGTTAATACCACAAAACCTGCCACATGCCCCCAAAATGCTTCATCAAAAATTCGTATATTTTTCCTGGGTCACACTCTTTGTGTACGTACAGGCGTGTGCAAAATTTAAGGAATATCTCCATTAAAATTTGTAGGCATTTATATGTCAATATAGTAATTCAAATATTGAGATACTACAACGTTATCAATCAAAAATATTGAGACAAATAATTAATGCTCCATTTTACATCTCAAATGCAAATATTCATAAAGACTTAGGAATCCCTTTTGCTAAAGTGGAAATTACAAAATATAGTAAAAAATATATAGTTAGACTAAGAACTCATGAAAACAATTTAGCCATAAGTTTGATTAATAATAATAACAATGTAAGTAGTACGAATACTTAAACGATTTCACGAACTCGTTCTCCTTTATATGTAGATAAAAAGTATTAAAACATGTGATACATAGAATATATAGAAGGGCTTTATGAATATATTCTGCCTCTGTTCATTTAATATTAATTCTAAAATTTACTTATTGTCAGATTAAGACAGATTGTAAATAAACTGAATTTCAAAAAAAGTATATATCTAGATGGATAACCTCAAAAATGCGTACTTTGAAAAATAAGGAAATGGAGAAAAATCGACATGACATCGATTCGTACAGCAGCTTTAACACTTTGTGAGTATACCCAATTTATTTATGTACTTCCTAATTTTGTTAATGCCGTATTGCTATATATATATTCCAGCACCGAACACTTCTTGTCCAACATCATGTCAATGATGTTTCATAAGATTAAATTCTGGCAATCGAGTCGTTGACTGAATACTACTAATATTATGATTAGGTGTTCTTATTAATTTGCACACGTCTGTATGTGCCTGTGTATTGTGGACATGTATGTACATGTGTGTGTGTTCATGTGGATAATTTATGTGCATTGCATTCTAAACGATAGAGTTGCCGGAGGGCGAGCGACGACGCGACGAAGCGACAATGCGACAACTCGACGAGGCGACAATTGTGGTGCTAGCATCACCGTTAACTAGGCTTTGGCTTTTTCTCACAGCAAAGATTTATTTTATTTTATGGCATATTGTTGGCCGCAGCGTTGTTATTATAACTTAATAAGCGGCTAATTGTTGTTAATCAATTGTTGAACAGTTTACAGCTTGTTTTTGCCATTGCTGTTGTTGTTGATGTTACTGCTTTGTTTGGTTGTTTGTTGGCGTGAATTATTTCCATTTTTGCACATCCATTTAATTGGCTGGATAGGCTGGGCATACGTGAATTCCCGCTATTGTATTCTGTCTGTTGTTATTGTTATTGCTTTTGTATCTCAAAGCATTTGTTATTTTTGTGGACTCATTTTAATTGCAATTGTTATGTACTGTAGATGTATTTGTATTTGTGTTTGCATTGAGCCCAGCACTCCACCCACTTCACAGGCTTTTATGTTTTTCGCAATGTAGTTGAACCAAAAAATTAAATTGCATTTCACAGAATACTTCATTTGCTTTGAATTGGGTGATTTGTCTGTCTAAAATGTAAGTTAATCTTAGGCGGGTGATGAGTATCATATAGTCGAACATCTCATCTGTAGTGATCTTACTTATATTGTATGGTTTGCAATGCATTTTCTTTTTAGTTGTCTGCCAATCTGTGGACTGAGTGACTGAGTGTCGAGCTAATTGATTGACTGGTAAACTATCCGACTGCACGCATATCTGGTGGTTATTATTACGGCCAAAGTGTGCTATGGCAACATTAAAATTAACGACTTGCCTAACAGTTGCTGTTGTGTATAATTACAACAACTGATAACGAGTATTCAAACGCGTACTCGCACTCGCATTCGTACTTGTATTCGTACTCGCACTCGCGTTCGCCTGTTTTATTGTTCGTTATAATTAAATCATTTCATTTTGTGCATTTAACCATTGCTTGTCAACAGTTGCAGCATCGCATCAAATATGCACTACGTAAATAATATAATGATTATTGTTATTATGTATGTTCTTTGTTATGTGTACGTTCGACTTTTACTATCGGGCTTTCAGGATTAACTGCATTTTTCTCTGTGATTCCATATACATGTATGTAGATAGACGTGTGAACCAGATGACTTTTCACCATATATTGTACACGAATTGCACCCGATATGCATTATTCACAATGTGCAGTATACCATATATATTTATATATATATATATACATATATATATGTAAATATGTCTGTAAATAATTATTTATTAAATGACTCATAAATTTTAATACAAATGCACATTTGTCTGTAACATACTACAATATGAAAATATTCAGTGTTGTTATCATATTAACACTCAGTAGATAGTTTACAGGGCAATGAAGATGATATAAGGATGATATAAGAATTAACCATTCATGTGAGTACGAGTACGAGAACTCAAACTCATGTTAATCGCAGTGATAAAATATTTAAATATCCTTAATTACCTCTCAAGATTAAATTGTAAATTCGGTTTTCTTAGCCATTTAAATTATGATCCCAAGTGTAAGTCAACCACATGGAGCACAGCCATATTTTCCTTTCCCGCTTCCCCCGAGGGGAACCTCCCCCTGGGGGTGGGAGGAACAATAGCCAAATTGGCGCTTGCAACGCTACCAAGAAGAAAATTATCCTTAACTTTGGTTTACCCTCTTCAAGACGTATGAGTAGAACTAAAAATGTTAAGTGGGCTTTGATCTGACACCGGGCTACGTCCTGAATAGCTGTCTTCGTCTCCATCTCCGTCTGACTTTGCGTCAGTCCCTGTGTCTAAGCGCAAGGGCGTAGCCAGATATTTGCGGTACGGGGATGGCAAAGTTAATCGATCTGACTATATAGTTTCTGATTTTAAAATTTTCATACCTAGTGCAACAAGCAAACGCTCATTCTTTATGGCTC
Source organism: Drosophila sp. st01m (assembly GCA_018901795.1). Lineage (NCBI taxonomy): Eukaryota > Metazoa > Arthropoda > Insecta > Diptera > Drosophilidae > Drosophila > Drosophila sp. st01m. The sequence continues at coordinate 127,962 of JAEIFG010000706.1, read as the reverse complement.
TGTTGACTATTCAACAATTGAGAGTTAATAATTGTGAAACAATGAGAAACAATTTATTAATGAATTAACACACGTATTTTGAGACATAGATTTAAGATTTATTTAAACTTTATAGAGCAATGATACATATTTTATTTATATTTTTGAAACAATTTTAATTTAATTGGAGCATTGTTAGCTATTTTATTTATATATTTGATACAAATTTGATCTAAGTCTTAATTTCGTTGGCTATTTTCATTGAGCATTGGGCATTAAAAAAATGAGCTTTAAAAAAATGTGGTAAAGATATTTTTTCACTCAAATTTAAATTACACGTTCGCCAATTAGTAAAAAATTTCAATAGAAGTGGAAGAATAGTTGTATTAGAATAAAATTTCACACGCATTGAAATGTCCCCCTCAATGAGAAGGGACTTAACAACGCCCCTGGCTAGGACTACGACTAGAACTAAGGCTTAGGCTGATTTTGATGACTGGCTCTGGCAAATCGTCGTTTTCTTATTTTCTAACGAAAAATTTGCACGTACTTAGAGGGAACGGCAAAGTTTTAGCAATTCTGTGGGCAAGCTGCTTGTTGCCCTCATATTACCCCCAGCCTACTCGTAGACACTAATGAAATTACGGTGCAGCTTAGGCCCAGGTAAGATTCCCAAACAAGCTTGGTGTGCTGTTATCTTGAGCGATAACAATCCATCTTTTGTCTACTTTTGTAGCAGCGGAACGTGCCCTACTCGTTGTTGTTCTTGTTGTTGCAGTCGGTTTAGAGTAAAATACATATTTATACGAGGATGTACGTGTGTATATAATGATGGCAACGACGAAGGCAACAAGGCACTAGAAACATGGACGGGGAACAGTGAACGGCCAGAAGGACACAGGCATAACCGAAACTAAGGTCTAAGTCGACATGAGTTACAGTTGCCAAATTAAACATCACCAGCATAAAATTTATGATAGCAGACATTAAGCCAAGAACTGCCTGGGACTGGACAAGGCAGCAATAGGAGTAATAGGAGCAATGGCAGAAGAAGCAAGAGAAGCACAAACAAATTTTGTTTCGCATCTCCGACCTTAGCATCTTCTTCTCCTATTCCTTGGTTCTGTGTTATTTTTTCGCTTCATACAATAACACAGCATGGTTATAAATATCTATGCTACAGAAATATTATATATTTCTAGTGTACATTTTATTTTTACAGATTTAAATTGCAAAAACACAAAGCATTTAGTCATTGGCATTCAGACAAGCCATTGATAATTTACGAACGTATGAAAAATGTAATTGATCTGTTAACATAAGTACATATATTTAAATAAATATATAAATATACTAGAGGGCCCGCTTTGCGATGCTTGCTTAACGAGCTTGCATTTAATGCAATTTAAATAATTCTGTTTATTTTTAAAATAGGTTGCAGGTGGAATTAAAAAAAAAAAAATATCCATACGAAACTATTAAAAATTATTCAGATTAAAATAAAAAATTTTAAGCCTCTATGGCTATGGCTGTGATATATCAGTCAGTGAGGACAAAGCATTTGATATATATAGATAATAATATTTATATACCTCAGTACACGTATTTATTCACTGCAGGTCTGTTTAGAGAAACGCAGCTTGAATCAATACAATTCTTCAATGATACTGTTGCTCTTGTTTGCCTGAATTGTTTTTAGAGCCAGGCTTTATTCAGTTTTGGGTCAATGCGACAGGAGTACTGCTTTAATGTAAATATATTTAAACGTATGCTTCTTTGAGTACTAATATGTCAAATACGCATTGTGGGCAACTAAGTCGAAATACTTAACGTAATTAAAACTAGTTTTACGATTCGACTTAAGCAAGCAAAAAAGATCCCGAGAGTGACGGCCGGCAGTCTCGACCCAAGTTAAATTTGGCACTGCATTCCAGAAGCATCCTGTACTAGTACGTACTACGTAGTACAAGTAAACGAAGGCAAAGGACATTCTTGACGACGACACACAGCGCGAGAACAATGGAAATTACGAGTTTCAATTTGTAGAAAAATTTATTATATCCATTAACTAAATGGGTTTCGGAAAATCTACAGGCCCTGCACTCTACCCTAGCACTCCACCCACACACTCACACACCCATATTCACACCCACATCCATACAGATACAGATACCACCCAAGGTGGTGCGTTGCGGCCTGTGTAAACACGCATCAACATCAGGAACCGTTGCAGACACAGCCTAGCCACATGGACCTTTCATGCGGCAGCGTAAAATGTCAAAATTTTTGAATGGCGCAACTGCAGCTGTGCTATAACCGTACTCCGTACTCCGAGCTGGCCCTACACTTGGAAAAACATATCAGTGGTATAAGTTCAAACAAATAGTTGTGATTTTATTTAATTTCAAATCACTTTCATTTATCTAAAAACATATGTTGCATAGGATTATCATAGGATTATTTCCGGAGACTACTTTCACTTATCTTAATGCCAGTTATGATCAGAATTATGATTATTCTACAGCCATTTTTGGGCAAATTTAAATTCTTATGACAATGATTTGGAAACAATTTTTTAAATGAATTTTTATTTGATTTGAAATTTGTAAATTTAATAAATAAAAACTGTAACTACTGGAGTCTAAGTCTTAGAGCAACAAAGAATTGAACGTATATTAATAACAAAAACAATAAAATGTTCCTTAAACCATATTTCTATTTATTCGAAACACCATTTCATGTTTATACCTTGTGAAAGGTGAAATTAGGAAGATTCAAGTTTATTTTTTTACAGCGTACGAATGTTTGTGACCCCAACATCACTGGGAGGTCGAGCTGGAGACAACCACAATGTCTGCTCCCGCTTCCGCAAAACGTCGACGTCGACGTCGCTGTCAACGTTGACGTCAACTTGGTCGTGGTCTCATGGTCTCATGGTCGTGGTTGTTATAACTGTGAACTGTGTTGAAGTGAATCATCGACCGCAATATAAACTTTTATGCTTAGCTTATTTGTTTTGTCTGTTTGTTTGAATGTTTGTTTTTGCTGCGGTGTTTTCTTTCCCTGATTTTGTCACAGCCTTTTTACTGTTCCTTATTTCAGCATTTAGCATTTGTCTTTGCCTCCTCGTCGTCCTCTGTCCTCTGTCCCCTGTCAACTGTCACCCGGTGCTAAATAGTATTTCGGATGAGAACTCCTGTAGCCGACATGTTAATACGTTTTGTGGCCAACATTTTAATCAGATATGTACAGTAAGGAGTATGTGCTACTGTGGTTAAATGTGTGTGTTTTTCAATAGCACACAAATTAGACTGCACGCAGATCTTTATTATAAATCTCATATTTATCTGCAAATTATTTACTGATTATTTGCAACTGTTGTACACAATTTCAATAAAAACTAGTCGGAAACATACTCGAGACTCCGACTTTAGGCATACGAACTTATAAAAGCTTGATTGCTTAAACCTCAAAACTTATGTTTCTGTGTATGGCTGCTATGTAGGATTGGATGTGAATCATTCTCCCTGCTACACAAATTGTAACAAACACAATATACCAGTTTACTAATTTTTATAGTAACGGGTATAAATATATATACTGAATTCAACTTTAATTAGGCAGGGATAGAAAAGTTACACAAGTAAAGCCCAATATTCATTTGAATAAAACTAACAATAAGTAAAGATGTATTTCCATTTACAAAGTGAAACTTATTAAATAACTTATATTCCATAAACAAATCTTTGTTGTCCTCAAAATATTGTGTAAGGGAAATTGACTCCAAGTCACAGTACAAATCCATTAGGCGATGCTTAAACTTTAATAAACCGCCAGATGGAACAATGGCGGTATTATTGCAACCCTGACCCGAAAACAAAGCAAAGAAAAACAGAGGAACGGTATGAAGCCTAATTTCCCAATTTGGATGACTCTGTGCATAAAGCTTTATCGATACATTTGCACAATTTAATTTAACCGCAACTTTATTACTTTTGTTTGGATTCGGATTTGGATTTGGTGCACTCGTGCCGTTTCCTTTTGATCTCGCCATCTCATTAATATGCGTGGCAACAGAATCAGTTTGAGTTTAGATAATTTAGATTTTATCTGAGCTAGACAAACGCAAAAAGGGCAAATGCCAAATAGCAAATAGCAACTTTCAACTGTAAGAACAGTAACAACAGAACAACAACAATCAACAGTGACAAAATGAAAAACAAAAACAAAATAAAACATTGCCAGTTTGTTTCAAACGAAAACACACGTGGCTCTGAAACAACAACAAAAACAGTCAGTACTCTGAATACACTTAATAAGAATACGAGTACTCGTGCTCTAAAGAGTCTGAACAGCTGTTGAAAGTAAAGTTTTCCCCATCCCCCCTGTATTGAGGTACCTCCTGCTCCTCCTGCTCCTGTTGTCATTTCAATAAGGCAGTGCCTAAGATTTTCAATTTTCCCATTTAATCAGCCCTTTGTTATTTGTATTTGGATTTGTATTTGTTGTAGTCAGTGAGTACACATATATATACTATACATATATATATATATATTTATATATACATACCACATCATACAGCACACACCACAGGTGTGACAAAAGTCACTGTAAAGGTTGAAAAAGCTTGAAAATGCAAATGTTGCCCATATGCCACGTTGTCGTTGTCGTTGTTTGAATTTTAATTTTCAGCACCAGCAACTTACGCTGCAATTCCGGCGACGACATCAGCGGAACCTGCAGCCATGCATCCATTTCGCATCTAGATTCTCGCATTCCGCACACTCAAAGTCATGTTCGTCGCCTTCTCATTGCAAAATGATTTGCATAAGCTTTGACTTCGCCTCCGCCTCCTGAACCCACTTTTGAAATTGTGTTTATTCCTCTATCAGAACTAGCAGACTACTCTTTGCGCTCGTTTTCTGTTTGTTTCTCACCCTAACAATTCAAGTGTAATTTGTAAGTTTCTCAGTTTCTCTGAGCTTGGATGTGGAGAAAGCATCTGCCCCAATGGGCTCTACAATTAACATCTACAGCTTTCAAGATGCCTTTTCTTAAATAGTTTGCGGAAACACAGCATTGAATAATATGCGAAAGGTAATTAGTATATAACAGTCCTTTAAATGCGATTCTGAGACGCTGTAATTTATTGTACAATATCAGGCCAAATCAAAACAATAATTTTGTCTTGTAAAGTTAATCAAAAATCTGATTAACTTTCATAGTATGTATTATCAAAACTGTTCCGATTTTGTAGAAATCGTAAGAACAAAAATATTTGTATCATAGCTGACTGAATTCTTTTGTGTGAACTGTTTCAAGTCAAAATGGATGAAAAGCAATTAATAATATTGTCATTATTACTATTGTATTTTTATTTTAAATGCATGGTAATCATGTAACTATGTGTATGTTTACATATATCTGGTTGGATATAAATGATATGAATGTGTGTATGTATGTATGTATGTATGTATGTATGTATGTATGTATGTATGTATGTATGTATGTATGTATGTATGTATGTATGTATGTATGTATGTATGGTTGTATGCATGTATATATGTATGTGTATATGTTTGCATGCTTGTATGTATGTTTCTAGCGCAGAGGCAGGTCAGTGGTGCTAAACCTCACATCCGAACATTCGATGCCTGTGAGTTAAATATTTATTGAATGCGCCGCCAGAGATACAGATAAGTTCAACTTGGGCCACTGATGCTGACATTGCTAAGTGCTGCCACTGCCTGTGGCTCGGACTGTGGCACAATTCATGACAATTCTCCATCAGACATAATCATGACACAATTGAGAAGTCAAACAACACGTGCAACACTCCGCCCTATGTGCTTTAAATTTTTTTCTAGACTCGCCATAGATATAGATATTAGATCACAAAGAGCAACAGATACGAGAACTGCAGCAGCAGATGCGAACTTACTTGTACATACATACATATTATACACCCAAAGAAAACCACTTACCACAAAAAATTACAATCATGTTTTATTTACCATATTATTAAAATAAGATAAAATAAAATAAAATAGTCTAATCTAAAGGTTAATAAAAACATTGATTAAACATTGAATCATGTTAAAAAAGAAAACATTTAAAGTTTATATGTATTTTATGTGTTAATTTATATGTATATAACATACATATTTTTAAAATATGATCAAATTACATTCCAACGAAATATGTATCATATTATAATTTTTGTTATATCATTTTATTCAGTTTCAAAATAATATAACAAAAATATCAAATATGTGTAGAAATATTTGAAATAATGAGTGAATATATTACGTCGAATAATTTTAATGAACAATTTAGAATTCTTTTCTAGCTTGTCTGTAACTTTAGTATGCAAATCAACTTTATACATACTTTATGTTAGTTCAAAATAATTATATTGAAGTGTACAAAATTTTTCTTTGGGTGCATACATATATAAGTCTACAAATTGCTGCAGACAGGCGGCCTTATACACAGCCTCAACAACTGATGCCATTCCTTTCAGTATATGAAAAGTTTGAGTGCCAGGGTGGTACTGTAGGGTATTGGAGGTCCGTGGCATGGACATGGGAAAGAGGAACTCGCAAATGAACCTTGAAAAGTCATCATTGATACAGCGATGGTTGGGAGACAGCCAACTGTCAAGCGTCAGACTGTCCGACTGTCTGACTGTAGGTTGCCATGTAACAGACCAATGTATACACATCACGTACGCTTCCATACGACAGTCACAACCCATTACGTTTTCACACACAGAGAAAGAGACAGACAGAGACAGAGTTAGAGACAGAGGAAGAGATGAGGCAGACAGTTGTCTCAGTGGCAATGTTTACTTTTTGCCGTCTGCTCATCCGGTACCTCCGCGTGCGCCGTCTTATTGGGTTTTACCCAAAACCCATTTAATAATCTCATTTTGCCACAATAACAGAAATATGATTTTCGTTCGCAATCACAATCTGAAGGCCAAGTGAGGCGTATATATGTGGCCGATATGGGAATGGGAATAGGAGTGAGGAGTGAAATAAGAATGGGTGAGGATGGGTACATATAAGAGCTGAGGGGACCTGACGATTGCGAATGGGAATGGAAATGCTCTGAGCGGTAAGTTCAACAAGTAATTGAATACGTACGTGCTTGGCATTTTCAATTATGAAAATTTTCGTGCCATTATTTATTGCGTGTTATCCTTTTTATGAATCCTATTAGTGGAATTACTTTTGGATTATACTTATTGTTGTACATCTGTCTATCTGTCTGTCTGTCATGACCCTCATGAGCTTTCGATTCTTCTTAAATAATGTTTAAATAATTAAGTTAATATTTGTTTACTTGAATAGATGTACAACAGATGGAGCAAATACTTATTTCTCACACATTATTGAATACTGGCTAGCTTATCCGCAGATTGTATTAAATTAAAAAAGAATAATGTTTAGTTCAAGTTTTACGTACTCACGCACCTCAGAAATCTATTTGATCTATATTTAGTACTTTATTTATATGTTTTCGGTATTTTTAAAAATTATTTCACAAATTAGAATAAATGATTCATCTTAAATTTCCGTAATAAATAAGTTACTTTGTTATCTACTTGCAATGTATCATAAGTAACATAAGTATCATATTCAAATATTCTTACTGCCCATGTAATGGTCATATGATGGATTGCCCCCAAATGTAGAGCAGATTAGCCAGGTCCCAGGTGTATCAAAAGCCACAAAATTACTTGGCTAATTAGCATAAAATAGAAATAAAATATTGTATATACAGGCACTGAATACAAGTGCTAATATTCACTTTGGTTATTGTTATTTTCTCTTTAACGAGTACGTCTTAGATATGCTTTAACACTGGAAAGCCTATTTAAATTTAATATATGTTCCATGCTGCGGGTACGGAATAATTCATACTTATTTAATTTTTATATGGGATCTAATTAATTTATTTTTAATTCAAAGTAAGTTAATGCCTTAAATAAAATTAATATAAGTAGATCTAGTTCTCTTTCGGCCCCGACTCAGACTCCAACTCCGACTTTGACTTTGACTTTGGCTTCAGCTTTTATTCCTCATCCCACAGCCCTCATTCATCTTCTACTCCTGCTGCCCACAAACTCATACTTGTACCCCGTGCATTATCTTGTGCAGAAGTCTGTGTTGTGTTGTTGTTGCTTTCGTTGCTCGCTTTGCAGAGAGCAACGTTGCGCATTTACTCGTATAAAATGGCGCACATTTACTCTGTTTATTGGCCTTAATGCCGGCTTGCAAACGAAATTTACATTTTAAAACAGTTTGCTGTGCTTTCTACTCCTTTATCCCGCTCCCTCTTCTTCTTCTGTGCCTTCGCTTCGCTTCGCATCGCCATTTGTTTCAACATTTTCATTGGATTTAAGTGGAAATTCATGTGTACAAAAATTTGCGGCAGTAATTTACGGTCAATGAGCTCTGAAAAAGTTATTCATACGCAGCTGCTTTTGTTGACGTCGATTATTATATTACAGTCGCAGTCATTTTTTTGTTTTTTTTGTTTTCATTTATTCTGTCCAAGGCGATTTCCCGATAATCATCATCATCGTCATCATTATTGTGACCTTCAAAATGAATCGATCTTTAAGTTGCAAGCTAAGCATGCAGCGTGTTCACCTTTCCCAGGGATTGAATATAATTGCAATTCACAATTTCAACTAAATAAAACACACTTTTGTGTATGAGTTGAATAATGGCTTTTAAAGACATTTATTTTTAAGGTTAATTCGATAAAGAAAAGAGGAAAATCATATTTCCATTTGTGTGTGTGTGTCTTAAATATAATTTCAACTATTAAATAGTCTTTAAAAAAAATTAGTTTGAAAGTATTTATATTTGATCAACAATATAAATGTATTTTTATTATTGACCTCTGTCACTTTCGATTATATTCAACGTATTCCTTATTTTAAGCCGAGACCAATGCACATTTATTGATTTCCCAGCATCACCTTTCACTGTGGAGCTTCCTAAAAAATTAATTGCTTGCGCAATAGTCATTGTCATCGTTGTCGTCATCGTCATCGTCATCGTCATCGTCATCAACCCCTGTGGGCTGGACTCAGCTTAAAGTAAACACATTTACCCGTGCACTCATTAATAAAACAAATATTTGCGGGACCAAACGCTGTCAAGAAGAGTTGGACATTTTAAGTAAATAGAATTAACAACAAAAGCTGACAATACCCGTTGACCTTTGACCGTTGACCATTGTAAAATGCTTACTTTAAAAACTTTAATAAATGTTCTCAACTTTATAATTTATGTGGCCAGTACGAAGGATAACGACGAAATGACCAGCATTTTGACAGTGTGACACTAATTCAAAAACTGGCCTAAGAAAATGTGTACAGTTGGGAAGGAAATTAGAATTGTTTTTGATCAAATAGTATATTCAGATAATATATTTATATAGATTCTTATTAAATTTCTTATTCTATAATTTACGTCTATGTATTGGCTTAAAAACAAGAACGGAAAACTAATTGTTTGAAGCGAATTTAAATATTTAAAAAAATAAAATAGATTTTAAGCAATTTTTTGGACTAATTTACGTTCTACTTCTAGTTAAAGTATGCAGAAATCTTGATTCAATTAAAATATGCTTGCTTCTATTACGATAAATCTCAATCTTGATTCTGAAGCTATCTCAACCAATTTCACGAAGTATGTTTGTTCACGGAGTGTTGGGCTTGATTCTATATTTTCCAATCAAGTTTGATTCAAATCGGTCTAATATGAAATGATATTACAACAATCTTAATCTATAATTTTGGACTTTACCTATAGGGGATACCATAAAAAATAAATGCGACAAAATTTATACCTTTTTGGTGGTGTGGAAATGAAAAAATAATTAAAATAATATTATTTAAATTACCCCTTAAACATGTTTTTAATTAAGATATTTCTAAAACTTTAATTGTGGGTCTGCAAAGCGAGTCCTTAAGTATATCATATAGCTGTTCTAGGAAATAGTAAGTGAAAACTTTAAATTTCAGATCCATCCATACTAAATTTCAGAACAAAACTCTAAAAATGTTTGTACGGAACATACTTGATTTAGATTGACATATTTTTCTGAGTGTAGTGCATTGTGGCATTGGCCACATTCCACATCCACACTCCCAATCAGCATGGTCGTAAGCATACTTTGATTGGGCAACGTTAAAATCACAGCTGCTTTAAATAAGTACTACCAGCATTTCCTCTTCCCTCCTTACCTTCTCACCTTGTTTGCGGTTCATTCTGCAGGTGGATTAATTGTATTTGTATTGCTTCTTATTGACCGATTGTTATGCTGAGCAATGGACATTTGGACACTTGGCAGCGGCGATGTTGTGGTATTTTTAAAACATATATTTGCGCTCGGAATATGTGCGTGTATATGTGTGCATGTACTTTGTATTGTATATATCATACATACATGTAAATATGGCACGCACTGTAAAATCAAAAGCAGAAAAGGCACAACAGAAATACAGAAATAGTCAAGAGCAGAGAGTATATGTAAGCTTCCATATGTGTGTCTATACATATGTAAATGTTTATGCTTGTACGTTTGTATATATGATGTATGTATGATGTATAAATGCAAACTGAAGAGAACACTGACCGACCAGCCGATATCCATGCCCCATTTCGTTGTTAGCTGTGAATTTTAATCCCCTTTGGTTCAACGTCATGTTGTTGTTAACCCAGTAGTCGAAGAATATACAAAGGGCATTTTGTTTGTGACAATGTTTGCTGACCATTTTAGAACCCAGATTTTAGAGACTATAAGGTTTAGAGAAACCAACATTAACTCTAATATTTCTACGTGTATTATATTTACTTATTTTTTGTTGGGTGTATATGTATCTTAAACAAAGTAAAGCCTAAAATTAAAATTTTGAATATGAAGAGTAGTAGTAATTATTAAGAGATGTTTGAATTCAATTTAATATAATTTTCGGAAAAATTTTCTGTATTCTATAAATTTATTACTGTACGAATCTAACGATTGCAATGATTCGGGTACAGGGCATCGAGAAGTCGAGCATCTTGACTTGTTGTTGTTATTGTTTTAATGCCAAGCACAAACGATGGCAGTCAGTTTCTTTAACGGGATGCGGCAGTTGTTGCTTTTATTGCGCAGTTTGGCGTTGCCTCTGTTATCGTTGTTGTTGTTGTTGTCTTCATTCATCAGAATGGAACCTTGAATAATTAAAAGCAGTTTCTGATTACCTACCACATCGTTATACGCTCACAATCACAATCTATACACACACCAACACCACTTACAGAGAGACAGGGAGACAGAGAGAGTGAGAGACAGTGGAAGAGAGAGAGAGAGAGAGAGAGAGAGAGAGAGAGAGAGAGAGAGGGAGAGAGGGGAACACGATACATACATACATGAGTGCACGTAACGGAAGGAGGCTGCTCTTTTGTTGTGTGCGTGTCTCTAATTAAACGGCAAACAGGATTCGAGTTGAGTTGAAAGCGCAACGAAACAGGAAACGGAAGCCAGTCGCCATGCAAGCGTCCAACCTACACACATATACAGTTGCAGACACACACACACACACAGCTGCAGATACACATGCACATACTCATGATTGCGATTGTTTGCGAGGCTAAACAGCATTTTCATAGACATACACTGTGCGAAAAATCATATATTTTCTACTTCAAATCTTTAATTTATAATTAATCATTATTTAAATTATTTCGTCATTGTCACGTGGCGATGTTAGAAATATAAAATTCATATTTTCTTTATCGCCCTATTTTAACCTAGTGGCGTCATCTATTGTTAATGGCGCCGACAATAAGCCCATAATTCGATACGGATCGGCAAATAGTACATATATTTTGCGAACATGCATTTTTAATTCGGTTTAAATTAATATTTATTATTTTTAAAAATAAATACCAAACTTAAAAAAAAGATATACGAATTTGGTTGGAACCTGAGTCTAAAGCAATTTTCATTACTCATTTTCAAAATTACTAGATATATAATATATATATATATATATATATATAAAAACGGCACAGTTATTTTCTCTCTGTGTACAACAACACTTTCCAAAGTGACCCCGTCAGTGCCAGTTGTTATTGCCACTCTTCTCATTGTTGTTGTGGCCATTTACGCCCAACTCATTTTGCCATCATTGTAAGCCCTTCTGCACATTTTTAAATTTTTATTTTCTGATTTTTTTGTTATTTGTTTTTTGTTTTTTGATCTGGTTGGTTTTTTGCGCCATCTGCCAAAGCAGTGTCATTCGTACACCCTTTCTTTGTGTCCCTTGACTGTTAGCCATTTTGGTTGTAGCATTGCTCGACAGACCACAAATTACGTAAATTACGTAATTCGATGTGCATTTTTCAAAATACACACGCATTAGGACTTTTCTACACACGCATACGAGTACTACACATACGACACTCTTACTCATATTCATACTAGTCACCAAAACAACATCCAATTAACATGCGTTAATTACAAATGCTCTTACTGCTCTTTTACAGAGGAGGTATACATATATGTTGATTGGAATCATTCAACACAAAAAAAAAAAAAACAGAAAGAATAACCACAAACTAAAGGTTCAACACAAAAATACGCACAGTTGTAATTGATATCCTTGTCGAGTTTCACTGGTGAAAAATCACTAAAAGTGATATTGATTGTTAATTAGTTCAGTACCAAATATGTTCACTGACTTTTGGGTTTGTCATCAACTGTCAACATCTGTCAGATCGTCAGAATAAATACTTTGAAAAATGTTTTCAAATGTTATGCATACTGATTAAGAATATTTTCGAATTTTTCCACGCCTTCAATCTTTATTTTTAAAACTTTTGCTAAATATTTTATATTGATCGCTTTATGGATCAGATTAAAATATATGTTTATATTGTATTTTGATTGCTTTTTTACTCCTAACTATGTTAAGAAAAATTTGTTTAGTCTTACATGTATTTGATTTGAAGTCAAAAGATCTACTTAACAGGTAGAGTCCTTAGTTATTTTTAATTATGGTTGCATTTCTTATGTCTAGCTTGACAAGTTGCTGACAACTGTGAAAAGTCGCAATTATAAATTTCTCATCGCCTGCTCGGTCAGTAGGCAGTTAGAATTATGCTACGCTAAGTCTCTGTAATAGTAGTACTTAACAGGGTTCAAGTTCAAACTAAACTTGCAAACCAAATCCTTTCACTTTTGCCGCCACTTCAACATTTTGCTTCGTTAAGCAGCAATAAGAGTAGCCTCGATTGTTAGTATTGTTAAGTACAGAGGTTTTTGCTTGATTAGCAGTTTAATCGCGGGGTAAGCTTAGGTAAAGTAAGCTGAGGTAAGGTAAGGTAAGGTAAGGTAAGGTAAGGTAAGGTAAGGTAAGGTAAGGTAAGGTAAGGTAAGGTAAGGTAAGGTAAGGTAAGGTAAGGTAAGGTAAGGTAAGGTAAGGTAAGGTAAGGTAAGGTAAGGTAAAAGTAAAGTAAGAAGAGGTATGCAGGTGAAGCACCAGCTAGCCGTAGTAAGTACCTAAGGATTGCCGCATTCATTAGGGAAAAAGCTGCAGGTGATACGCACCTGGCACCGTGACACCTGGGGGTGCCACCAACCGAACCAGCTGCTGTCGCCAAATTATAATTTATAATAGCTGCCAGTGGGCTCTTTGCAGCTATAGTCTAGTATTTCTTTGCATTTAATTCTCTTATGGGTGGCCTGGTTGGTTTGCCTTCTGCTATTGCCACCGGAAACGGAAGTCGCTGAAATGCGCGCTGAAAATTTCAAAATAATGAGTGCCTCGTGCCCCATACCTTTGCCTTTTGCCTTCTTTCCCATCCCCATCCCCACTTACTATTCCTAGCCGCTTTTTCTGCTGCTTTTGCTGTAACCTTTGCTGTTGCTTTCGCTAAGCCGCCTTGGCCGCTGTGCGCTCCAGTTTATGGCCCATTGTTGCTGTTTGCGCAATGTGATGCAGCGTCGCGTGTGATTTTGATTAAGCGTTGCTTTTGCTTGCTTTTGGTTTGCGCAAACCCAAGCAGAGTATCTCGAAGAGAAACGAAGCCCAAACGAAATGAAAAGTGGCAAAGCGCACTTTTCGCTTATACTCGAAGCCGCTGTTCCGTGCAAATGTTAATAAAAAAAACCAAAATTACAAAATTTACAAAAGATGGGTACATTCATCAGTTGTACCATTACCATTTTACTATTGTACTCGTACCTACCATTCTTGTACCATTGTGTGCGCTGTATTATGTGAACGTACTACCATATTTAAGTGAAACACAGATTGAAAAGATCTTTGTTAATATATGATATAATGGAGGGCCCGCTTTTCGGTCTCGCATTGCTGGGACGCAGACCCACATTTACAGTTTTAGAAATATCTTATTTAAAGATGATACAAGTTTAATATAAGTATTATTATTTTAATTATTTCGACACCACCAAAGAGGTTAAATGCATATCTTCATTTATCGCTATTTTTCAACCTAGTGGCTAAAACTGTAATTATGTGTTATATGTTATATAATATGTTTTACTTAGATTTACAGAAATCTTTGGAATACGCAGTTGACTTAAACATATTGTTTTTTACATATTTTTATTTATTATTTTCATTTTATAAGTAGAAATAAAAACTAATAAACTTATAATAAATTATTTGCAATTTAGTCCTTGTCATTTTTAACATCAGTTCTGGATAATTTTTTTCAAATTTCTTTATAAAATTTGAATATTCGATAACAATTTAATTCTCAGACTAAAAAAAGGCGCTCTTGAAATAAGATCGATATACTCGACTTTAGGAGTTTCATTTAGTAGAAAATTTAATTTTGTATGTGGAACTTTAAATACGAAATTCTAAATCATTTGATCACATACGTAATACGTATTCAAAATGGTATTTGTTCACAAACTATGTATGAGTATATCTTGATTTAATTTTCACGTATTCACAAAATATTTCTATTATATACATGAAATAAGTGTAAGATTCAACCACAACAAATATTCGAAATTTGGTAAATTCTTAATCATTTTTGCTGGACAGCATAAAATGACTACACGCTTGACTGGACAAAGTGCTAATCAAGTCATGAAAAACCGTTTTGTCAGTCACAGTGCATACATAAACATGTATGTACTGTATGTATTTGGGTGCCATATTGGACACATTGGACACAACTGCTTAGTAAGATGTGCACGATAACGCAATCAAGCGGAAGCTGGACTGCATTAATTGAAAATGGCCTGAGCATATCGTTAGAATTGAATTTCATGCTAGTCCTGTCATTGACCCATAAGATTGCCTGATCCCTATTGAATGTACGACTATAAGTATGATTCAATGAGTTCGAATGAATATATTAATGTGTGAAAGAAGAAGCTTATAAAATACTAGAGGGTCTGCTTTTGCGTCCTCGCTTTGCTCGGACGCAGACCCACACTTAAAGTTTCAGAAATATTTATATTAAAAGGTTAATCTAAATATTATTACTTAAATTCTTCCTTTTCACACCACCAAACAGGTGAAATTCATAAATTTCAGATGAAAGTATATAAAAGGGCTTCTATTTCAATCTAATGTGGACTAAAGTGCCCGCTGCTACACGAATGTTTCATATGAAAGTTAAGTTAATTCAAGCAGCCCTTTATGTATGTATGTATGTATGTATGACATGAATGCAATATAAATCACTGCTTCGCAACAAAACAACAACAACATTCGTGATCTTGCTCGTACTTACGCACTTGCGAGCGAACACAAAAACAAATTCCACGGCTTCCTTTGCAGTTGAGTCTAACTCTTGCTCGTTGGCTCTCTTTCAGTCGCTCCCGTTAAATTTTTGTATGTATGCGTACACATGTATGTATTTGTGTAGTTTGTGTGGCTTGTGTGTGTCTGTTGCGACTCACCTTTAACCAAACAAACAACTAGCATAAATGTATAAAAGATCCAACAAAAATAAAAATGTGACTTATACACGTGTGCAATTTGCCACGAGCACACAAGGAGCCGTCGCTCGCTGTCAATTTAATCATATATTTATTTGTATTTTTATTTAATTTTTTTGTTGTTTACATACGTACATATACATACATATATATGCACAGCCCCATTGACCCGTCAATGTTGTAGACACAAGCAGGCAATGTCATATTTGCGAAAGTGCAATAAATTTCACATGAAGTTCGTAATCGATTTTGACTTATTGAAACAT
Source organism: Drosophila sp. st01m (assembly GCA_018901795.1). Lineage (NCBI taxonomy): Eukaryota > Metazoa > Arthropoda > Insecta > Diptera > Drosophilidae > Drosophila > Drosophila sp. st01m. The sequence continues at coordinate 111,721 of JAEIFG010000706.1, read as the reverse complement.
TATGATTGAAAGACATTTATAAGTGTACGTTAAGGTCTCTGGGGGGTCAGTGCCAACAGAAACGTTGACAGCTTGGGGAAGGAGGAACGAGCAAACGTGTGTGTGTGTGTGTGTGTGTGTGTGTGTGTGTGTGTGTGTGTGTGTGTGTGTGTGTGTGTGTGTGTGTGTGTGTGTGTGTGTGTGTGTGTGACTAGTGGGTGGGTAAATCGCACAATCATCAGTTATTAGAGCTACCTCGGAAGTCGTTCGAAAGCCAGTAAACATACTCGTAACATAAAAACGCAATGCAGACGTTGCCACCGTTGCCAATTTTCTTCCTTTCGTTCGAGTAGTGGGTTAGAATTCTTCTTGCGTGCTTCTTGGCTATGGCAATAACTGGCTAAGCTCACAGGATATAAGTTCACTTATTCTTGAATGGATTCAAACTTAAGCGGAAATCGAAAGATGGCAATGGCAATGACAATGTCTGTGGGTGCGTTGGCGTTTGTGCCAACATTAATGTCAATTGGCGTCGAGCTGTGAACCCGCCAATGGAAAGGGCCAACAAATCTTTCAAAACAATACAAAAAAAAAACAGGCACGGCTGAATCTCAAGCTCGAACTGGAATTGGAGATGGAACTGGAGGTTAGAATGACAGTCAAAATACTGGGTAATCGAAGGGGAATCAAATTGGGCTGTAAACATGTAGATAATGTGCTCATACAATTCAATATGTGTACACACCTTCCCCACACAAGCATTGACATACACACAAATACACACACACGCACGAACGCACGCACGTCGATATACACTTTTACTCCAGACAGTTGCCTTGTGCAACTCTTATTCATTGTTATATGTTATACATTTTGCCATTCGATTTTTAGCCCATAGAGCCATTCTTAAACCCGTCTCCGTCCCAATCACACTCCCAATCCCAGTCCATGTCCGAGTTTCAACCTCAATCTTAGCCCAAGACTTGTATGTGTCTTTTCATTATATTCCTTGGCGTTCTGTCAAGTGTGTGGTTCGTGCTTTTGTTGTGTATATATATATATATATGTGTGTGTGTGTGTGTGCGTGCGTTGTTTGCCTCAAGATTGCCTTTAGTTTTGTTTGCTTGTGTCATGTTTTTCTCTTGCGTGTAGTTTTATTTGCGGTTCGTAAAAAATGGACACTCAAATGTTTGCTCACACTCACATTCACATTCGCTTTATTTATTTGCTTCGAGTACTGGTACTCGCACTCGCACTCGTATTTGCTGACACCCCACTGACATTTTTATTCGCTGTCAATGAGTTTAACATGTTTGTTGAATGTCAAGCTTGTCGGGCATGCAAACGCCTTGCAGAATACCAGAATACTTGTATGTACTCGAGTACGAGTAAGAGTACAAATACAAATACGAATACGAAAGCATACGATTACGGGTCCAAATACGAATACGAATGTGAGTGTGTTTGTGTTTTGTCGAGATAACTTGTTAAGTAGAGGTCAGATAATAGCATTTCTTATATCGGTTTTTAGTGGTCAATTTCAGTTTGAAGGATCCGAAATACTTATTTGCATGGCAATTCAAAAGAATTTTGGGAAATCATTTCTCTTGTACATGTCTCTGTGACACAACTTCACGTAGCTTTTGGCAAGTATACCATAGTTCAGCAATATTGACTTTCAATTAAATATACAATTTATTTAAACACTAGTTTCACTTGTTTTCGATATACCAATTCTTTTATTGCAGCGCGAATAATATAAATGTTCAAATTATCATAATTTAACATCAGAAAAATAAACATGATTATTATACTCATGTTGATACAGATGTAAGTACATAGTACATATATGTAACTACACGATTTATACATGGCATAGATTAAATTTAACATGTGAAAATTCCTTCAAACATTTCTTGTTCTTCACATCGTGCAATAAACATCAATGTAAACAACAACAGCTATGTCACACCCTAGTCAAATCCTTTAACGCATAATTCACAATGTGAATTTAATTAAAAATCCTCTTGCGAACCTTAGCTATTTTAATTGAAGCTTAATGACGTCATGGCCCGGATTCTGGCCGCCGCTTTAGAGAAAACAATCGAGACTAAGAATGAGACTGGCAAAGAGACTGAGAATGAGACTGGGAATAGGAATGAGAATGAGAACAGTAATTAAGCGTTCCAGCAGACCTGCCTTGACTTAGACTTGTCTTAGAGCTAACACGTCCATGTCATGCAAAAGAGAGAGAGATAATAAAACGCAATGTACTAAACAGAACGATAAGCTTGACAATCATTTCGCTAATAGAAGAAATTTGCAACAAAGTCATCACAATTTAATATAATTTACCAACAGTATATACATTATAAGATTCTGACATATAATGTATGTACATATATAACACATGAGCGTATACACTAATATCCACAAGCGTTGTTCTAAAAAATATCAGATGCAGACTTTCCCATATTTATGCTCGTTACCTTAAAACTAACTGAAAGAGCATTTTGTATTCGTTACAATATATATAACACGATGGAGGCATCTTCGACCCTATAACGTCTATTTATTCTGGATTCTTGATCAGCATTTAAAGCCGAGTCGATAAAGCCATGTCAATCTTTCTTTACGAATGCCTCACAGCGACTATAAGGACTAGATCAACAAAATTTGGCACACAGACTGCAATGACGTTGGAGAGGTTAAAGCTTGTTTAAACAGTTAATTATTTTAAATTTTAATGCAATCAAGCTTCTAAAATCATGTAACGGCTATTCCTAAATAGCTTTTCAACAATGCTCGATAGTCTTTCTCTCTTCGATAACCTCATCGAAGGATAAGCGGCGTTACCACCCCTATTTCCACAAACACATATATTATATATATATATATATTATTTATTTTTATTTTATTTTATTTATTTATTGTCTGGCTATGAGCAGCCGACATTTAAAATTTACATTTACATTAAAAATAAAAATTTATTAATATTAAGTAAAATTATTTTCATAAAATAAATATTATTAAAAATATAAAATATTATATTATATTCTGGGGGTATATAAAAAATTAAAAAAGATAAACCGATTGGTCCAACATTTGTTGCAAGGATTGGGGAAAACCCAGAAAAACCCAATCAGACCAAGGTGAAATTAGAGAAATATTAATTAGTTAGATTAGTAAGATATAATAATATAGAGGCCTTAATAGTTAGTGAAGCACACTCCAAATTAATTGTACGGTATAGATTGTTATAATCAGCACACATAATACGAAAAGGTTCATGCAAAGCCCAGTTAGTGGTGCAATGCTGAAGATATAAGGGGTTAAAGTTACGAGTTAGTCTAAAAGGTATGTTAAAAGTAATTTCGTTCAATAAACTAACTGAGTCAACTTGACCCCGTAGTAATTTATGAACAAACATTACTCCAAGCATAATTCTACGATTAGTAAGAGATGGGAGATTAATTAAGCGGAGTCTACTAGAGTAAGAGGGAAAAGGAATTTCTGAGTTCCAGTTCAAGCCACGAAGAGCAAATATTAAAAATTGTTTTTGAACTGATTCTATTCTGGCACGATGTGATTCGTATTGAGGGGACCAAATGCATGACCCATACTCAAGAATCGGACGAACAAGAGATGTATATAAGAGTCTAGTTATATAAGGATCATCAAATTCCTTGGACCAACGCTTAATAAACCCAAGAACTCCCATAGCTTTATTGACCGAAACATCAATATGTTTATTAAACTTCAGCTTATGATCCAGGATTATACCTAAATCATTTACTGAACTTTCGGTATCATTAACGCATTCCAAGATAATGCCATTAAGTGAATAGTGACAGATATGGCGAAAAGATCTATAGAAACTCATTACTTTACATTTAGCACTGTTAAGATTAAGTAAATTGGTTTGACACCAAAGAAACATGGCATTTAAATCCGCTTGCAATAACCTATCAGAGAAAGGGTCACTATAAGTTAAACAAAGCTTGACGTCGTCCGCATACATGAGTGCATGAGAGTGAGATAGAACAGATGGAAGATCGTTAATAAATAACGTAAAAAGAAGTGGACCAAGATGACTGCCTTGCGGTACTCCAGACGTAGCTTTGATGGACTTTGAGAATGAAGTTTTGAAACTAACTCTTTGCGTTCTGTTACTCAAATAAGAAGATATCCAAAGAAGAAGATTATTGGGAAAGCCGAGAAGGTCAAGCTTATGAATTAGTAGTGAGTGATTTACAGAATCAAAAGCTTTACTGAAATCAGTATAAACAACGTCAGTTTGCATCTTTTTCTTGAACCCATTAATGACAAGGGAAGTAAACTCAAGAAGGTTGGTGGTTGTCGATCTACATCTCATAAACCCATGCTGACTAGGAGAGATAATAGAACCACACAAATGTTGAAGACGAGAAGTTATTATTTTCTCAAGCAACTTGGGAATTGCAGAGAGCTTAGCAATACCCCTATAGTTCTGAACATCGCACTTAACACCCTTTTTGTGAAGAGGTATAATATAGGAGTCCTTCCATATATATATATATATATATAGATTGATTGATGTACCAGTTGGTACTGCATATCAACCGACATTATAGACTAATTAAACCTGAGCGGATAAATAAGGTATTTACGAGAAAAACTAGTTAATTACGTGAGTTAGCTGCTTACATTTTGCATTGCAAGCAAGCTTTTACCCAGATTGAGAGCTTATGTGTGTGTGGCAAATTGTTTGCTATGATACCAGTTGGAGTTGGAGTATGAGAATGTCCTACAAAAATGGTGGACATAGAACGTAATCTGATTAAAAGACAAAATATATTGCGAGGCGCGCAAATTTCGTATTTACTTGTACCCTTACTCGTACTCGTGCTCTTACTAATGAAACTGTCAAGTTAATTAGCTCTAATGTTATGTTTCAATTAAGTAACACTTATCAGTGTGAGTAACATGAACAGTCAGCATACACACATACACACACACACACAGAATCTGAATGAGCCATTTCCGTCACAACTTTATCGTAGATGCCCTTTTGCGGAAATAGCTTATAAATAGAAACAGAGGAAACAAAAGCAAGTCAAAAGTATGACTAAGAATTTATATATATATATATACATATATGTATGTATATACATATATGTACATACATAGCTAATGCCATAGCTGTAAAAAATTAATTATTTGACAAACGAATGGGCAAAAGCTGGTGTTCTTGTTGTTGCAAAAACAGTGCCATTGACTGGGCTATAACTGAGCTTGACAGGCGTCGCTATTTTTGTGGGTGCCAACGTTGGGTCGGCCTCAATGCCATCAGCATCAGCAGCAGCATCGGTAGGTGGCACCTAGTGGCACTAAATGGCACCCAAAAGCAGTGGCAGTGACTCTCACAGTCACAGTCACAGTTTCTCCTGCAGCTGCTCTTACTGTTGTTTGACCTAACAACGCAGTGCCTGTCGACTGTTTATGTGGCTGGCGGCTGCTTTGTTTAAACTTGTGTGCAAAACTTTAACAACAACAACAACAACAGATATAACAACAATGCTAAAATGCCATCATTACCAAGCGACAAAAGTTGGTCCTTCCACTGCTGCCATTACCAGAAGCAGCAGCAGCAGCAGCGGCAGCAGCAGCGGTAACAACAGCATGAGCAGAAACCACCGTAGCCACAAAAGCAGTAACAATGGCAGCCGCTGCTGCCGGCAATGAGAAGTACTCCTTGACTCTTCCGTGTAGGCAAATGAAGTGAACGACGCGGCGTTGCTGCTTCTGCCGCTGCCTCAGATTCAGCATCAGATTCTGCTGTTGTTGCCGCTTGCTCAAAAAGAAAATACATACACACATACTATAAATAAAATGAAATCAGAAGAAAACAAAAAAAAATTTGTTTAGCTACAGTTGCTCGACTGTTAGATGCCCGTTACTAACGTCGAAGTCCACCAGGCCAACAGAAATGTATATGTGACCAATTAGAATAGCGTATCTGGCTTTCACAAGATCCATACACGCTCAAAATGCGAGCACGCACATTAGAGTGCAATTTCCAATAGATCATAGCTAACACAGCTTCTCTCTTGTGTGTTCACATGAAAGCAATCGAGATAGTCATTGCTTGCAGCTGATTCGGATTGCATTTGTTTTGTATGCCTGCACACATAAATAATCTGCATTTAAAATAGGATTTTCTAAACCCTAATTGATTGACGAACTAACGGATGCTAGCAATAACTTATTATAATATCATTAATAATGCATTAATAACAATATCTCACCACATATATTTATAAACCGATCCAGATGAAAGTTTACTTATAACCATATTTGAGATTGAGGTGTTCATATAGACGGACAGAGACTGTCACAAACCCATTAGCCTGCGTTTTTTCGGATACAAGGCTAAAGAGTACAATACAAAAACAATAACAAAAACCAAAAACAATAACATAACAAAAAAGAAAGCGCTTGCCGTTTCCAGCTTTCTCGTACAGTGGAAGAGCGGCAAAAACTATGCACACAATGCCAACAAACAAAAGGCGCGTATCCGCATACGGTCACAGTGTCACAGCAAAGTTTTCTATCCAGAGAAAGCCACGACAGTACCGCTGACAATAGAAATGCGTTCGGAAAGTGTTTTTTGGGTGCAATGCATGAGTTTCCATTTGATTTCCGTTAACCTCATAATATTCACACCATACCAGGGACAAACTGCTTACTGGTTCACTTACCCTTACCCTTACCATTACCATTACCCTTACCCTTATTCTAACCCTGCCTCAACCAGTGTGTCTTGAAGCGTATGTTTGTATACAAAAGGATTTAGTTGGGTCTGTCCACATTCCCTTCCTAACTATTATTACATTCGATGTGTAGTGTATGAAATGGCTTCATTTGCGTTTCCTAATGATATGAAGCTGGACGGACATTTTACGATGGCTTTTTATTTATTTATGTATTTACATACAAATACATTTTACATACAAATATATGTAAAATAACGTATGTCATCAAAAATAAAAATATTTTAAGTTTTCCTAAAACAATACTAAAATTATAATTTTCTTACAATATTTGCAAACTTTATTTTTTTTTGCAATATATGGTACATTATGCGATTTTTTTTCTTTGACGCAAAATTTTGTGTTTAACTATATATATACATATGTATGTGTCTTATACCTTATGCTAAGATATTCGTAACATGATTTAGAAATTTCAAGTATTCTCAAATTACAATTATTTACCGAATTTTTTTTGCTGTGCATTTTGTGTTCACATAAAATGGAATATTTTTATATGCTTTCCAAGTGACTTTTGTGATTCGAGCAGCCGAAACCGAAACCGAAATTCAATTGAGTTAACTTTTTGCGGTTCATGGCCTTAGCCTTAGACATTATGATGGAAATGGTTATAAGTAGTTAGAGGCAACCCTTTTTTGTGGCAATACTCTTACTCTTTTGGGATATTTCTGACCTTTTCGGCAATCCAATTTAATGGATGCCAAATCGTAGTTAAACTCGATTCCATTCAATTCAATTCGATTAGTTAATACTTTGGACATAAATCTTCATTTGTCGGCACCAATTAAGAATTATCTTTAATTAGCACGTGCAAATGGTCGCTTGGACGGTGAGGACTGTAAGCACTGTAAGGATGGTAAGGATATGGCGTTAGCTCCTGGGGAGAGTTGGCTTCTTGAACTTTTGCACGTCTTATCGCTGCCATTTGGGAAGAAATCGTGCTATGCGGTGTGGCAGTCGACACACCTGCCGTTTGACTTTTGTACGGCAACCAACTCAACTCACACACTCATTTTAGTGCATATACGGAGATACGCATACATACGAAGATACAGATACACACACACACACAGTAATACATGGAGCAAATGGCATGCAAAAAGGAGCAAAAATGTAATTCGGATTTAATTGCCTGTTAACACGCACTCGCGCACAGCAGGCAACGGCAACAGCTCGTAAAAAAGCGCACAAAAAGTGGCATGCAAGCAGGTGGTAAAAAAGTAGGGGCAAGGAAAGGGGCAGGGGCAAGGACAGTTAGCAGCAATGAGTTAAAACAAGAGGAAGCAGTTAAGCGCGCCACTCACAAAATGAACAGCTCGTAATTTAAACAGCAAATTGTAGAACACCCATGGGGAAATTGGTAATGCCCGTACTTGTACACCTTGTTCGCTTTGCTTAGCTTGTTAAAGACCGGACCATATACTATAGTAGAGTGGAGTGTGGTAAGGGATTGCGGGTGGTATCTTTCGTGGCAACCGGCAAATAAACTTTTTCAACTCTGTGGAGTCAGATAAGATTTCTGCGAATTGGTTTACTTTTTATCATATTGAACTTTCCAGAAATATACGTATTATGTATTTGGAAAATCTGTTCGAATTCACCAAAATGGACGTCTGACTTTAATCAGACAGAAAAAGTCAGCAAACCTGATTTCAGTTAAAAGTTAAGAAGGAGGTGGGAAATGTGGGCAGAAACCGCAGATAGGCACTGTGATATGCGCCAGCAGACATTCATTACGACATAAATTCGTTTAGTTTCTGGGCGGCAGGCAGCAACTGATACTAAAACTTAAACTGACTCTAAAACTGTCTCTGAAACTTGAGCAAACATCGGAACCGAACGATAAGACACCTATGCCATGTAAATAGTCATACTCATTCCGACACCAGAACAAGGACAACTAATTGAAGAACAAGTCAGATCCCTATATTTGAGATGCTCGACGGTTGGATAGCTGCCCAGCAACTAATTCAATATGAAAATAACCCGCAATGCATATCTGCAACATATTGTTTGAATTCAAATATTTCATAATGTGTATCAAGAAAGTGGCATGTGTTAACTTGGTGTTATGCTGCATGAAGCCTTCTATTTAGTTACAATCAAAATAAAAATATGAACAAATAAAGTTTTAAATCAGAGTAGACTCAATTTGATGATAGTCGAAACACGTTCTTAAAAGTTAGTTTAAGTAATAGCAAAGAGAAAAATGTGGTAAAAGACATTGTCGAAAACCCAATAGCTTGTGTACTCTTTGGGTACTGGGCTCACATGTGTCGTAACAAGAAATTCTTCTTGTTTTCGCAGCCCTTTCTTGATACATAACACACAACTCACAAGTGTTGCATATGCCAAGGAGGCGGCCAACTGAGCAACTTTTATTTCATATGAATGCACGTCTGTATGTTCGAGTATATCAACTTTCTTACCAGAGTATTTCATTGAAATGGCACATCGTTTGCTCGATCTTTCAGCTACATTGTCTGTTTGCATGCAAATAAATTAAAGCAACGTTAGTACTTAGATACGCGCGCTTTACTGCAACACTTTTAGTAGTATTTCAGTAACACTTGGTTAAGCAAAGGGTAAAATCACACTAGTATACATTCAAGCACGTGTACCATGTCCATACATACTCCAATGTGATGACTGCGATACAAGTGTATGTGCAATTTAATAACTTAATAAATGCATTATACAATGCCCGTATAACATATACGAACTGTTGGCAAGTAGGCAGCAAGAAATTACGAGTACGAGTACGAGGACGAGGATAATAGCCACAAGACAGTGTTTCGCCATAGGGCCATACTCGTACTACACTGCACTGTATGTTATTTAGATGTATATAATACTAGAGGGCCCGCTTATGCGTACTCGCTTTGCTCGGACGCAGACCCCAACTTAAAGTATCAGAAAATTTATATTAAAAGGTTAAATTCAGTGTGTTTTAAGGTTTAATTCAGAATGAGAAGATATCGTAGTCTTCTTGATTGTCGATTGTGTTTAATGCATTGCATTTCATCGACATCAAAAGTCTAATATTTTGTATATTACTTGCTTTACACACACCTAAAAGTTGACAACATAAAACAGCTTTGCCTAATTGCCCACTCAAATATCGGTTAAAATAGTGAATACGAGAATCCTATATATATATACATAGATATATACATATGTAAATCTGAATATGTATGTAAGAATTGGCACGACATAGTTGTTTTATATATAAAAGAAACAATTAATTTGATTTCATGGCTCCATCGCAATCCTATTAACTGCAGTGGCAACGGCAACGGCAACGGCAACGGCAACATTCTCCTACACTGATAAAAAAAAAGGCTCAATAATCTAAATTTTGGTCGAAAATTAAACGTCGAAATCATTAAATTTTTAAAAGTTGAATCAATTCAAAGAAGATAAAATTCTTACATATACGTTTATAAAATTTAACTCAAAAAATAAGAATAATACAAAAACAAAAGCGTTTTTTACTTTCCGACTGCTTAGTTTAGATTATAATTCTTGTATAAGTTATTTGATCTTAATATGGTTTTATTATAAGAAGACTCAAAAAAGTTTAATTTTGAATGTTCTTAACTGTAATTTTTTTCAGTGCAGTGTCGTGTTCCAGGCACTTTCATGCATACTAAATTTGTCAGCTTTCCTGCAAGTTTACACTATTAGCTAACTGTTGCACCAGAACCAACAGTGATGTTAACTTTTGGAAGAACAGACAGAAGAACGTTAAATTAATTGTTGAAGAACATATGCGGTATTTATTTGAAAGATTTTTATATTTTTTAAAATTTTTTTTATGTTTTTTACATTACATTTAAAAAAATAGAATTCGATCAAATTTCAAATATTAAAAAATAAACCGAATTATCCGAGGAAAAGGCGAAACTGGCAGTCCTGGCAGAGACACACATAGTATTTAGACATACAGACACAAACGCAAAGTTGACTTTCGTCGTTAACTGTTAAGTTGGCTAAAAAATTTATACCTGTTTGCATATGGCGTCTGTGTTCATTTAAATTGTAAGACAACGCGCCACTTACAGCTGAGTTATGCATTGAAATTTTAACTACTTGACGTACACCCAACTTAGTAGATACTCATAAAGAGCGGAAACCAGAACCAGATCCACAGCCACAATCCCCTCATCCCCTCAGCCAAAGCGCTAGGCTATCACCATCAGAGGCCGCAAGTTGACGCGTCGCTGTGGCAAGTTTTCATATTTTCACAGATCCCTTAGCATGAAGTGTGAGTGTGTGTGCGGTGGTAGGGTAATTAGAAAATTTTATATAATTACTACTTGCTTGCTTAACATTTTAGGCAGCATACACACACATTTGTGTGGACAAAAAAGGGCACAACATGCAACTGCGCCAATGATGCGAAGTAAAGTACAAAAGCGGCTTTTAGAATATTAATGGAATACTAAATACATTCTCGTATTACGTATAAAGCGCACACATATTCTCACACACATACATAGTTAAGCAGTCAAATTGGTATATGTGAATGAACGAGATTTTATGTAAAATATTAAGGAAGGAATAGCTAAAATAGTTCTGTAAAAAATCGTGCTCAATATTTTCTAAATATTCTTAATTCTTATTACAAATTAAATTATTAAATAAAAGTCCAATATGTATGAATAATTTCAACCATATTTTTTAAATTTTATCAGTCATTTAAGGATCACTTATCTTATAGCGAATCTGATGCCCAAGGAATATAAGAAAAAAAATACGATTTTAAGAATATTAATAAATTAAAATCAAATAGAAACCCCATTCATTCACATTCATAAACATGTTTGTCTATTTTTGTTTAGCTAGAAAAATTTCTTTCGTTAAAGTTTCAGTCGTTAAGCAATTTGTTCTAAAAAGAAGTACTTATAACTCGCACTCGAAAGGAAATCGCTTTACAGCAATATATTTCATCCAATGTTAGTTGTACCTTTTGTACGACGTGCTGTGCAGTTCCATGGGTAAGAATAATTGTTCTTACATTATAATTGGGGGAAATGGAATTTAGTGACGTGATTCAGATGTAATGTAAATTCAACCGGGTATGAGGTTAATGATAATTAAGGAACATTTAAATCTGTAGTCTGTAAAAGTGCAGTATCAGGATAGCGTGTTGCATATTCGAATACGAATATGTGCTCACCTTCACGTAGAGCTTTTTGTAAAACAGACAACAAGCTTATTTTGACTCGACTTTGATAGAAAATTAACTCAACAAATAACTCAATTTATTTTCACGAATCTCTAAAACGAACGTACGTCGTGCACGTTGCATGCTATGAGTATGTTGCCTTCGGATTCTGGTCGGCAACTCCTACAATATATTATCCGCACGACAGACGACCACGACCACGACAACGTCAACGAACTGACGAACCGACGAGCCGATGAAGACCCACTACTGAGCTACTACCGCATCGAGCGAGCGTCGAGTCGTTGAGTTCTTGGTGATGCTTTCGTTTAGACGCACCCACAAAGCACTTGAATTCAAATGCCATTGAATTCTATTGAAGTGGTGCTTGAAGGCGTTAACCAACGAACAACCAGCTCAGCTTGAGTCATAGCCACATAGCCTTGTTTGAGTGTTTTGCCTGTAAAAAGTGCGCAAAATCCTTGTCGCCGAATAAAAAACTGTTCGCTCAGCCAATTGGCAGCAAGAAGAGGCAACAGCCAGATTTTAGCTTTCTTTGTTCGTTTCTTTTCTAATCCATGTGTTTTTCTCGTTTTTTATTGTTTTATTTATATGCATTTATTTTGAAATACATATGTATATATAAGTATATATAAATGTATATTGCTGATATGGTTTCCATATATTGTATGTATATACTATAAACTTATCGTGCAAAAAAAAAGACATCTATTTTATGTTATTAACAAACAATAGTACAATTATACTCGTAAATTCCCATTTAAAAGCATATTTGTTTAAAATATTCGATATAGAGTATATAACTCTATTGGCATATATATATTCTATAATATATATTTAACGGCAATATTTCAACATCCTATCCATATTCATAGTTTCTACATAAATAGCTCTTATAATTCATTGGATGATATTTCATTGTCTTCGTATTGTGATTAATTATAGTTTTTGATAATTGTCTGCTATTATGTAAGTAAGTGATACAGAGTTATTTCATATTTATCAAATGTTCGACTACTGCATAATCTGCCTAATGAACACTTATGTATATGCACATACCCATAATCTTTGTAAACTATTGATAATACTAAAATCATTTAGAATTGCATTAATATTCTAGTGTAAAGAATATATGCCTTCATATAAGTAGATTTTAAAGAAGAGTAACGCAAACCGTAATAAAATGTGTTGTCCGGAAAATCAAATCATTTATAGTAAAAACATAATGAGCTTGTTATTGAAATAAGGATAACGCTTTTAAAATGATATAGATATCTATGGATATCTAACACTGGGATATATTTTGCTACAGTATATACTCTCATTCGATGGGAATCAGGTAAATTAATATATTTTGATATGATTTGTGGGTAAACCTAAGTGTGGTCCTATTTGTCAAAAAGATGGTTCTTGCACAGAAAATAATTGTAATATATGTTATAATTATCTATCATAAGTTGGATACTCACATCTATCATGAATGTGTATTCATTCACTTCTTAATATTGTTATGATGTACATACTTTTATTAATTATTTTGTTTGTATTATTATTGATCTTGTGTTTCTTATATATTGCAGTTGTCGTATTATCTACACAACATGCTAGTGTCAATGAAGCTCTTGATTTTGTTCACGAGTTCAGTAATGTTTCATACATTCGTATTTGGTTACCATTTGTTTATTAAAAATATGTATCTGCAACTCCAGCAGTCTATTTTCGAAGATGGATTCTTAAAGTAAAATTTTTGTAGTGTCATCTTGGAAAAACACTAAATTCAGTTAATTTCAGTTAATTACTAACCAAGAGTAACTGCGATCGCAATTATAGTTTGAATATTTATAAATTTTATATACCATATATCATATATATATATATGTGTTTATGTCGATAGTTTTTTTTTACTCTTATAATAAATTATTTGTATAGGCCTCTCTTTTAATACTATTCAATACGTACAAATCAATGCTGTGCTTCGTTTTCATTTTATTTTGCGATTAAATGTTAATATTATGTTTACTTATTTTAAATAAATAGTTATTCTTGCAGTTCAGTTTGCTTGGCAAGCTTAGATCTTCAATTTAGCACACAGACATTTTATTTATGTGTGTTATTCGAATGCACATATTTAATTATACAAAAACATTTATAAATAATTTATATATATATTTATATATCTGTATGCTCAATAAATATCTATGTTATTTATATGTATAATTACGTGTATGGTTGAAACATTTCACAAATTATGTAGACATCAATTGCGATGTACTTCGTTATACATAAGTACGAGTATGTCTATGCCTGTATGTATAACCATGATAAACCATATATATATAATTACTAGGTATACTATAGTTGCATGTATGTAGTTTCATGCACATTTTTAACTATTGAATATGATTAGTTAGACTAGTAGCGGTTGCAGTTTTTTGCAATTTGTTTGGATTTCCAAGGATGCTGACATTTCTGCTGACACGATCGCATTGACATTTACATTGACGTTGACGTTGAAGTTGACATTGAAAGCTTAACCAATCATCTGCAAACTGTAGAATCGTCTCCAGCGCATATTGAATGTGGTGCCGCTAAAAATAGCTTACCATTAAAGCAGGCACACAACTGGAAGACTCGGTGCATATGATCACGACTCTGCGCAGATCCCCCCAATATTGGTGGCTGCGCTGTGCGCAAATTCGGCATTAATATTTTCGATGACTCCAAACGCAACTATATTAAATTCATTGGCATATTCAATGGTAAAAGAAAGAGAAATTCACATTGGATTTAGTGTCCGTCATATTTATGTGCAGGTTAGTTTAATTTTCGTACAAAATTTGGATATTGAACACCACCCATATTTAATAATAAAAATAAGACGTAATAATATGTTAATTAAGGTCCTATACTTACGCTACCGTCGAGTGCTCGCAATTTGACATCCTCCAGAGCCAGGAGCTCAATGCCGCCAGCTCGGGACTGCAGGTTGATATCCTTGGCTGCAGTTAGCTCTAATTGACGTGTAGGGGATTCAAGCCTGCAAAGATTTCCACAAAAATATTGTCATTTTAGAGCCTTTATAGCAATTAAACTCATAGTTATATTCTCATGCATGAGTAGACTTTCAAAAATTAGTTTAAAGCTAATGGAACATCAGATTGATTATAGTTTTTGTAAGGCTTCATTCTGGCCAAGAACACCATATTTTTTGACTGCATCTTTTTAATTATCAATGAATAAAAAATGGATAATCAAATGAATTTTTTTTTAATGTATAAAAGTGGTGTCAAAGAATATGAAATAATATTGAAAATTCATTTTAAATTAATTCCCACTATTCGATTTTTTTTTAAATTCGTTAAATAGTTAAAAAAAAATATATAAAAACAAATCAAATTATACGATAAATTCTCAAATTTATCACTCTATTCGGCAATTATATTAATTAATGTAAATGTTAACTAGACAAATTTAAGCATATGAATATGCTTTCAATTAGAAACCAAAAATGTTAGTTTGTCAATTATATTATATTTATACTTTTGTAAATATAACCAGAAAAATTATGGTTAAAGTATAGATTATACCATTTTACAGCATTTTTGATGCTAGAGCTTATTTGTCAGAGTCTGTCCGCACATCAACAAACAATTTGTAAATTTTCACGAAAAACAAACCAGCCATCAGCAAATTTGTCAATGTAAATGTTATTACAAGCATCGCGGTGCTGTCAATGGTCCGTATATATGTACATTTACAGATAAAGATACAGCGTCAAACCTACACTGAAAAAAGACCAACCACTAAATCCAAGAACACTCATCATAAATATTTTCTTTCAAAAAAGGCAATTTCAAGGTATAATTTCTTATACTAAAAATATTAATCTAAGAAATGGATGCTCTAAATATTATAATAATTAACGGTAATTGTAGGAATCTATAAATAAGTGATGTTTTATTTAAATGAAAACATACATAAGAAAAACTCTAAGTATGGTAAGTACACTTTAAGTGTGGATTTTTATTTATATTTGTTCAAATAAATTTCAAGAATGTTTATTCTTATAATAAGACCTTTGTCTTATTTGTAACATTTTTAAAAACATGATGTGTTTCCTTACTTGAAACATTTTATGTTCTTGACGCATTTTGTGAACCAAAATCTTTGTTTTGAGACCAATATCTTGATTCTGGAAAATTTTTTGTTTCAGTGTAGAGTCGATAGAGTACGACTCGTCATTGGATAAGGCGAGTTAACACCACAATTGTCCCAATGTAAAACCAACAGAAACCAAAAAACTCACATGTACGATAGCAAAAAAAAAATTTTAAAAAAATTAAAAAAAAAATAAAATCAGTGCCCCAAAGCGGTTTTCAACTCACTCATCGCAACTGATGCTGATTTCAATGACGATGGCGATTCCCATTCATATACACATGCATAAGTTTCCCACGTCTGGCACTATGGGAATTTTGTCACTTTTTCGAAAAGATTTAATAATTTAATTGAGACGAATTAAGTTATATACTCTTTATATAAAAAAAGTAAAGGGTATATTGTGTTCGTTGAAATGTATGTAACAGGGGCATCTCGAACCCTATATAAATATATAAATAATAAATATATAAATAAATAAATCGAATATTAATATTTTTGATCATTAACAAGAGCCTAGTCGATATAGCTGTACACCATCAGTTTTTAAGATAAAATGTTTTTTGGTAATTAACGTTATTTATTATTACTATCTATCAACCTACCTAATCGCATAAAGATCGGTTAAGCACAACGACAGTAATAACAGTTAATAGTCTAAATTTTAAAAACAATCAAGCTCCTTAAAATATTTAACGGGTTTTTTTTAAACTGTCTACGTGGGAAATGATTCCCTTTTGTACTCAATTATGGGGGACAATACTACCAAATTCGACAATTCGATCAATTTAACGCTTAGTACAAAGCTCTCTGATTAGATTATCTTTTTAGATTATTGAGTAAAGGAAATAATGAGTGTGTAACATTACAGCTTGGACATTTCCTGACATTGCTGCTATTTAAAACATATCTTAACAATTTAAAAATATTCATTTATTCCATAGTGCGTCTGCATGCATATGTAAGCATACATACATACATTCAATTCATAAGTATGTTAGCCTGCATGTATATTTTAACGTGCGTGTGTAAATATTTTCACTCCTCGCCGAGTTGCCTACATTTACATACACCCTGAAAGAATCGCATCGGAAAAAGCAGCCGTGTATTATATTTCATATTAGATTTAAATATAAATATTTTTTGCCAATTAGATTTAATACACTTTAATTTAACTAAGAACATACTTCAATGTATTAAGCTGTTAAATTAGATGGAAGGAAATATGTGGAAGGAGAGTATTTGTTTTCTTTAATAAACGATTTCGAAGCAAGTTTCTAAAATACCTCAACGTCTGCATAATTATTCACTTAATATTTCTAGTTTTCATTTCTGATCTGCTACTACTTAAAATCGCCCAGTTTTACATTAGGTTTAAATTTTATGAAGTACATAACAATATTACATTTACTGATTTTAACAACATTTTTAATTCAATGTGAGTGTGTATAAATTTTAACTACACAATATGCCTGAATTTAATTTGAATACACATATGTACATATGAGTATATGCCAACACCTCATGAGTGTTTTGTGTTTGGATTGTTGTTGCTGTCGATGTCGTGGTTGTTGTTATCGTTTTCAATGCAAAGGTGATGGCGTCGTTGACATACGCTGTTGAACAGTGCTGAACAGTAGCAGAGTGGCCGTTCGGAAAGTGTTTGTTTTTAATTTTTTTTCCGAGATTTTACCATGGCCGGCTAATATGTTTGGTATGGACACACAGATGCACATATTTACGAACACACATATACATATACATATAGATATGGATAAAATGCCTGTTATGAATTTTTCGAAATTATTACTCTTGAATTTCAACACTGTGAACAACTTGGCTGTGGCATTCCAGCAGCTTTCTTTTTATAGTTACTTTAGTTGGGCTTTATGATTATAAGTCAGTCTTGGTTATGTGGGTTCATCTATAACTATAGGTGGGGCATCACTAAAATAAATGATTAATTTAAAAAGTAATGCATTTAGAAACACCAAAACCACCTATCAAATATTATCTTTATGAATTGGAAAATCTGAGGTTTACTATTTCGTTTTAGAGTATCCTGAAAGAGGATTAACTTAAAGAAAATCTTAAAAATTAAGATCTTTATGATCCCTTTTTACATACAAGTACTCGTATGGTGACACTTACCTCAGTTCGCGACCCGGTTCGGCACGCACATGTGGAGTTTGTATGGACTCTCGAAAGATGGCGCCACCCTCGCCTTCTATCCGCAAAGCGTGCGCTCCAATTGTGACTTCATTTCGATTTACGGAAAATAAATTTCGTCCAGTTGTGTCGTTGACGCGAAATCCCGCTGACAGGCACTCGAACTTATCATGACCTAAGAATAAATGATTCTCGAGCACGCCGTTTGGGTCACGTGTATTTATTGAGAAATTTCGTGAGGATTCTGTTGGAATAATATTAAAATCATATAGAAATAAGAAAGAGTATGGATAATGAAGAAAACTTTTAAATGTGTTATTGGGGAATTTTATTATTGTATTTTCGGTCTGATTTTACATTCGATTACAATAGTCTTCCCAAATAGGTGGTACAGGTGACACAATTTTCTTTCACTTCATAATTTATAACAAACTTAATACCATAAAAAATAATTAAAAACATATATTCTCTGGTAGCGATTCATATCCGTGCCATGCACGGATGAGAACTTGATGTGTAACTTGAGCACAAGATGTGCGCTTTTAATAACACTGTCTGTCTTCTGCCTGAACTAGTATACTGATATGCCCTCATCTGTCTCTTTTTTTGTTGAGCATCAAATCTCATATATGTACTTGTTGTTTATCTGTAATTGTGAATCTTATGCTGCGATCTGATTTGATAGGTGCGTGCCACACATATGTATACATATACATATATATTTATACATCACATATGCAGATATCTATTCACGAATAAGTTTAAGCGCTCATCTTGGGCTTAAGTAAGCTTTCGCTGTCTGCCTATCTGTGTATCTATTGATTTATGCCTCGAGTGACAACGGAACACATTTGTCAAGACCAGGTTCAACCAAAAGTGCTCTATTGCTCGCAACTGTGAAATTTGGAATAGTGGAGTGAGTTTTGTAAAAATCGCCAGCAATGATACAGCACATTTTTAAACTCGAGCGTCGACGGCTACATTGACAATAAATATGCTTGAAAAATTTTAAATTAAACATTTGTTTTATATATACCATTCAAACCGTTAGTGCCGTTTTCTTTTAAAGCATTATTTCACCGTTTCCTTTGCTTCTTTGCTTTTAAAAAATTGGTCCCTTCAAATCTCAATGTTTCAGTGCTAATCGACTTCTTATATCACAGTATGTATAAAACAACCCTTCAAACTTTATTCCGAAAGCTTTCATTTTCTTGTAAAAAATCATGCCAATTGGGACCAAAAATTTGACTTGTAAAGTTGCGTGAATAACTTCAAACTTTCATAACTTCACCAAAAATTAAGAAATTTCGAGAAAGGATTTTTATTTTGATCACGATGAAGCGTCTTTATTCGTTGTGCATTCAAAATTAAAATTAATTTAAAAAAATATAAAATTACACTCCAGATCTAGATGTTGATTTTTATGCTAAGGGTCTCCCCTTTGTTAACATGTTTTAAAATTTTATCTCAGTGATTCGGATATAATCGGCTTTTAGTAGTAGTTAGTATAAAACATTACTCTAAACTTGATTTTAATTATTCATGTCTTTCAAGCTTTAATTTTCTTGTATAAAATCATGCCAAATTGGACAAAAAATTTGTCTTGTAAAGTTCAAAGGTCTATGGATTGACCAACTTTTAACTTACATTACTTTAGCAAAAATGAACTGATTTTTAAATTGAATATAATTTGGTGCACGGTGAGGCATTGTTAATCTGTCAAGCGGAGACAGACAGAGTCGAGCGTCGCGGCTGATTTCCATGTATGCGTAAGTTTTACAATAAGTGTGTGCATATGTATGGGCTGCTGTGAAAATTGCTTTTCGTTGCTGTCCTATAAGTTTTGTATGTAATCTCTAATACCCTGTACAAATAAAATGCTTTAACGAGAAATTTATAGTATAAAATGTATACCCTAAAAAATTTGTTTTTATTTAAAAAAACAACCTATTGCAATTATTTTATCGTCTTTCTTTATGAATTTATTAAGTTTATGGTATTTTTCTATAAGCAATATTGAAGGCGATAACGTTTACAACGAAAGGCTATTTCATAGCAAGCGACGAGCTCAGCCAACTGAACTGAAAGTCTAAATAATTTCCCTCGCACATTTCAGTTGTATAGGTTAATTGCTTTGTAATTGAAAATATCAATTTTAGCGAGTTAAGCTAACGGTTTTGTCAAAAAGTCATAAAACAAACATTTCAACATTTTGATAAGGAATAATTCCCCATAATATAATCTATGATTTTTTAAAGCATTATTAAAATAAAACCGACTTACCATTTCATGTTGAAAAAAATGTAAATTTTAATTAGCTTTCAAACCAGTTGTAACGTTGCATAATCAAAGTATCATGGTGATACGACAATTCATATTTAAATTTTATAATTAAAGACTCACCTATGGATATGGGCTGTCCGTGTCTAGAACGGATTGTGGATGCGCGCAGCATGTCCATAATTACCGCCTGTCCTGAGAGTTGGATGCCTCCGGGTACAATCTTTAGTTGGCCCATACCCTCCTGAGATACAGATACACAGAATATGATTTGACACATCAGTAAAATCATAAGAGTAGTCGCATTTGACCAACCGCTTACCGTTGAAAACTGCATGACCTTGAGTATCCACAAAGTCAGAACCAAGTTTGTAATAATTAAAAGCATTAGAAGCAATAGCAACGTATACAGGCACTTTTTACGCCATCCGATTAGTCCCAAATATATCTCGATGCCATCTACGAAACCACTCGAATTTTCCTGTCTATTGCCGGTTGTCCCAACAGTTGAACTTCGATTACCGCCGGCGATAACACTTCGATTGCCGGCTCGATGGCTGTCGATGTTGGCCTTTGTCAGCGGCGTTATTGTCGGCGTTTTGGAGGAAGTGACAACACTGCCACTACTTCCATTGTTGCCACCATTGTTGTTACGAGCCATAATGACCGACTGATTGGTTTTACTTTTAAGCATCTGTTTAGGCGTTGTTCCCAGATGCTGGGCTTCTTGTTGTGGTTGTTGTCCCGACACCACTGGCAAAGTCGTTGTGGTCGCTTTGCTAATTTCACTTTTACCTCTGCCGCCGGGGAGCATCGCTGCCAACAATTTGTTCCTCGCTTTCTGCTAGTTATATTAGTTGAAATCAATTTTTAGGACATGCTCTGTCTAAGCCTGAGATCCTAGTTATTCATATTTAAAAATTACTCGAATCCAACTTCAAATGAGTAAAATCTATTAAACATTTGAGTTATTTATTGACTTTGAACAAATATTAAGGAAAGGCACTTGCTTCTGGTCCGGCAGTGCACTGAAGGGTGCAAAAGTCGCATGTGGTTTATAACGCGTTTCTGCTGAAATATATGATTTGGGTATATCTTATAAATATAAATACATATAACATATATTAAAAATTAGTTCATAACAACTAGGAAGATCACTATTTATAGCAATTATATACATATAGCATTTTTGAATCAGCCAACATATAAAATTAGAAAAATAGTTTTTAATTAAATGGTAATACCTGAGATATACAATGTGTAGTTTTAGGTTAAGTGTCTTGAAACAGGATAGATTTGCATATCCATATATATAAAATGCTTTGTTCTGACTGACTGAAATATCACACCCATGGCCAAACCACAAGTCCTAGAAACTTGAAATTTTTTTTTAAAAATCAGAAAAATTTTTCGAGATTCGTATGGGTATTTTAATTTTTTATTCCACCTGAAAGCTATTTTAAATAATAAAAAACATTATTTAAATTGCATTAAATGCACGCTCGCTAAGCAAGCATTGAAATCGTTCAATGCGTGTGTACGTATACATACACAATTTTAGCGTGAGCAACTGAAAGAGAGCCAGAGAGCCATGGCATTTGTATTTTGTGTTCGCGAGCAACATCGCGAATTTTGTTGTTGTTTTGTTTCTGTGAACGAAGCAGTGATTTATATTGCGTTTTTTGTCATACATACAAAAAAAAGGGCTTCTTGACCGGCTTCTACTGTAACTCGTTTTTACATATGAAACATTCGTGTTGATTCTGAATTAATTGAGTTGGCAGCGCGCACATTAGTGCGATAAATGAAAATATGCATTTTATCGCTTTGGTTATGTGGAAATATCGAAATAATTTCAATAATAATATTTAATATAAATATTTCTGAAACTTTAAGTGTGGGATTGCGTCCGAGCAAAGCAAGGACGCAAATGCGGGGCCTCTAGTTATATCATATAAACTAACTTTACTCTTTTTTATGTTATTGCAGTTGTATCAACCATATTTTTAAACATTTTTTTACTTTTATTCAAAAGTGAGAATTACTTTTAATTTTTATGAAAGAATTTAAAAGGATTGGAATTGAAAATATATATTCAAAATTCATTCTGCAACTACCAATTACGACATTAATACATAATTTAAAGAATTGATTCTCGAAACTTGTATCAATTTTCTTGTTAAATCTATGTAAGTTTTTCGATATAATATTTTCTCTGACTAAAGTAATCACCATTATCACAAAAAATCTTATAATTATATAGGGTTAGACTAACTGAAAGCTTGTAAATTCAGCAATTAAAATAATATTTAAATATATACTTTGACTGTTACACGTATTTGCATAAAGTTGACTAGCCCATTTTCGTCTTATGCTCGTCAATTTCGTTACGTTCTCAATATCTTTTAAATAGTTCAGTCAAATACTTTTCGGAAGTGGAAATTAATCTATTATTAGAAAATATGAGACTGTATTTTTCATGCGGCTTTTCAAGGTCATCGTGAGTACCGTAATAGCTATAAAATATTTTTTCATCCGCTCAATAAAATAAATAAATAATGTGTGTGTAAATATTTTAGTTTCAAAAAGCTTTTTATTTTTATTTATTTTATATATACTTAGCGCTCTAGTCGGATTCATAATTTTTTTTGCTTCGGTTGGATTCAAAGATTTTTGTAAGTTTGAATATGTGTGAAAATGGATAACAACATATGTATATATAAGTTCAGGTGATTCTGAGTAAAAGCATAACCAAAAGTTAAGTGGCATATGCTGATAATTTGAACTATCGTAGCGAATACTACAAACAAGTATTTTCTTTGTAGTCATAATAAATATACTACATGTATATATGTACATGAAACTTTTTGTTTATCTTTATTCAGCTACTTAGCTACTTAGCAATTCGAAAATCTGTATATACAAATTTTAATGTAAATAATTTAGAAAGAAGAAGAATGAAAGATCAGTTGTATTTAGGATTGTTTCTGTAATATTTATTATTGATTAATCGTTTTGGTTCTTTGTTTTCATTCTATTTTCGTCGATTGATCATATATTTGTCAGCTGTCTAATATATATTAATCCAAAAACATACTATATAAAAAGTTCTAAATTTTTAGTCGAGAGTGATTAAAAGGATTTGATTTTTTCAAGTCACTATCTATTATTTAATACTCTTCTCGGTCAATAAAATATGGTAAATGTCAGTCAATAATATATATAAATGTCAGTCAATTTTAAAATTAAATGTCAATGGTTGTCACAATTATCTATGTTGTGTTTGTGGTGCAATTCGTGTACTTAAGTGTACATAACATGTGTAATCATCGTAAGCATGTTTGTACATGATATGTATTATGATATTAAACGATGTGTCTGCTTGTTTCTTTTATTCAATTTTTTTCTAATATATATATATATTGTATTTTTCCATTTAAAAAGTGGAATGTATCTAATTTTAAAAAAATATCTGCGATAGACAGAATAATACGGTAATACTCGTATTGGGATTGCATGGAAGCGCCTTTTATATGGTAAGTGCATGCACATAATCAAAGATAAAAACTTGGACAAGCAGTCTGGTTTAGTCCGACTTACGTTGAATGCCGGGGAACGTGCTCTGTGAGCGGTAAACAAGCAACCGAATGCAAATACGAGTACGAGTGCGAGTAATAGAACGAGTATGATATGAGTACTCAGAGATTTGATTTAGTATCTTTAGACAGCCGGTTGTTGGACGCTCTGATACGGCGGGCAAAAGGTTTACTTGGCGGAAATAAGGTCAGAAACTGTTACTATTTTGTAAGTAGAAGTAGCAGTAACAGTGGCTGGAAACAGGCGACAACCAGCACGTACGCTCAGTTATAGTTAAGAGATATAAGTACCGCTTAGTTAATGTTGCACGTTCACATTGTTGTTGTTGCTGTTGTGGCTGTTGTTGTTGACACACACGTTTTTATTGCCCCATATGAAGCATTTGCAACAAATGCTGCAAATTTTTCGACTTGCAGTTGTGCTACGGGTATGTGGATGATATTTGCTTGCAATAGCCAAAGTAAATTATTGCAATCATATACATACATATGTATTTATATGTTTTTGGATACTTGGATACGATACAAATATTTCATTTCTATTTCTAGTTGTTGCCTATTATCTGTCCCGCAAAAGTATTTGTACTAAAAGTAGATTTCGTTTTTGAGCATACACTTTTGTTACACAAATGCATAATGTATACTCTTGATTATATAAAGAAATTGACTTTTGGCCCGAGAAAAGCTTGTCTTTTCTCCATTTAATTATGTTCTTGATAAGTGTATTGTGGCAAATTTAAACTAAAAGTTGTTTTAATTGTCATTTACGAGTATTCGAGGAACGTCAAAAAAACAAATAAATAAAAAGAAATATTACACATTCCGTGATCAGGTATAGGACGCCCGGTACAACTTTAGCATTTTCGTAGAACTTCGTCTTAACAAAGGTTCTTGTTTAGAATAGTAAATAGAAAACGGGGGTCTTCATATACGTGTATGTTCAAAGAACCTATGCAAATATTAGATGCTCACACCACTAACACCTCCTGCTAAATATCTATGAACATACGAGTTCTCGTAAATTAGTAAGTACAAGTACAAGTATTTGTATACATTTGGGCCACATGTGCGTGAATAAGTATGTTTGTTTGTGGATGTGGATGCGGGTACACTTTCAGGAGTGGAAACTTATATGAAGTTGTTCAAAAGTCCTTGACAATGGGTAATTTCAAGTGAAGTGGGCTTATTTCGGGCCCCGAGCAATAACTAGACGGGAATCACACGTTTAGTAGGGCAAAATACTACAAGCAGGCCAAGTGTCTGCGCCATTTACGAGTACGGGTATTCGTAAATGGAAAGTATTGCATTGTCCTGCTATTAACTTATCAACAACAGCAAACACACATGTTCCACAAATTTCATAAGGGTCCGGCACGTAATTGTTGCGGTGTCTATATTGTCCCTTTGTATTTTACTCGTTCCCGACTCTGGACCGATCATATTTTGTTGAACGTTCTTAATACAACTTTCTAAGGTGTTGTAGCTGCTTAAATGTGTGGTTCTCGGACAAATTGTCAACTTTGTCGTTGCGAAGTGCTTTTTTATTCAAATCACGAGTGTGGAAAATTTGAAGGTAAGACAACGATTTCAATTTTTTTATAAATAATTACTTACCGTTTTGTTATTTTAAGATAAGCTTTATGTTTGCCAAGCCACACACTTTGTTTTGAAACTTCTGGCAAACTGACTTTGAGTTTCGGTTGCCAATCAAATATTCTCAGCTTTATGAAAACATTTGAATTTGCACATGTAAACGAAAAGATGTATGTCAGTAACAAATAAATTACTTATTCTCTTTAATATGCTTTTTTATCATTTGTGTATTTTATTATCATATATTTGAATATTATGCAATTGTGGTTACAGTGGCGACCGCCGAATCCACATCGCAATTACAATTAATAGGCATTTAAACATTTATTCAAAACAATCGCGGGAATATAAAAACTATCACAAAAAATAAACAAAAAAATATTGAAAAAGTGTCTGATAACGGGAAATGCGAATTAACATTAACTCGCTTATGTTTATGTTTGATCTGCACTGCCGCTGATACTTTCGTGAACCGAAGTCGAGAACGTTTGAAAAACAACTGACGGCACTTTCGCTTTGAAGAAACATCAACACTTCCGTGGCCGCTGCGGCGGCAGCCAGTGAAAATTGGCACTGGATTTTACACGACAAAAGCAGCCACTGAAGCATCGGGCCCATAAAGCTTTTTTCGCCGAATGTTGGCCAAAAGTTTCACTCAAGTATACTGAATACATATATGTACATCGGAGACACGACTGCTCGCTCGGTCCGCACTGGTAGACCGTTTGGGTAGGAACTAGAGCCGAACGGATCCGACGAGCCAACGGTGACGGCATGTCACCCGATTACGTTTGTTTACGTTTTAGCACATGCAACACGTGGTTTGTGTAACTTCACTACGAGTATTCTTCTTTTTACCTTAGCAAATCAGTGGCAAGTAGCAAGTAGCAAGTTTTAATCAAATAAATAATCGTGCATGTTAATTTGTTGAGTTTTTAGATTCTTTACTAGTTGTTGTTTGAATTTAGGCAATTTTAGCAATAATAACTCTATATTAAATAATAATATATATTACCTATTAAAAAATTAACATATCGGCTATTGTCTTCATACTATCTTCAGTTGTATGTAATAAACTCAATTTGAATTTATTTAATAAGACAAGTTGAAATAAATTTTTGGTCTAGATCTTGGTTGCGATCCAAATGCTAATTCCCCAAATGGGGTTGCAAAAATAAAAAACTTTAAATATAAATTTGGCACTTTTAATCAACTCCAGAATCATAATATACATAACACAATAGTTTAAACTTCACTTTTAATATAAAATAAACGAGTTACAGAATTAAAAAGAAATAACTAACAGTATAATTTAACAGAAGAATATTATATCATATAAACCAGTTAATTTTGCAAAGTCTTAATAAATTATTTATTTTTATTACATACGAGTTGATGTAATTTCTTTGTGAATTTATTGTCTGAACTAGAGCGTTTGCCTTCATGGACACAAAAGAATATAGAGGCGGGTTTCCGGGTGCTCTTCTGTAGGTTATTCTGAGTGGGTTTGAAAATTAAACGCGCTTTCATCTTTGGCTAAAGTTCATAATTTTTGCGCCTTTCATTAAGACCGCCATAACAGGGTTGCACACACACACATGGATATTTTAAATTGTTCTTACCAGCAGCTGTAAAAGGGTGCTGCTGTTGGCGCCCACAAGGCTGCAGGTGCGGTCCGGGTTCGGATTCGGGTCCGAACCCCCAATCATGGAATGACGGAGTGAAGATGTTTTATGCGGTCATCCCTTGCAAGGCCTTGGCAAATTTTCTCTCACAAAAAGTTGTCATCCTGCTCCGGTACTTATGATAACGTATATGCGTAAAAGCTGCGTCCAGTTTCCGGCTTTGTATACTTTAGATTTGAGTGTGGTTTATCTGCCTAGAGGCATAACGGAACTACACATCAGCCAAAGACCCTTGTAATTGTACCGTCCTATTCTACTTTACATTTTATTCAAAAATAAACAGATTGAAAGCCATACATATATATGCAGACATACATATTGTTAATTGCTCTGTAGAGCAGTTGGTGTCATCCATTTAAAATTTCTTATTTTACGACAAGTTTCAAGCTGTTTAGACTGGGTTGATATTCTTCTCTATTCTAAATCCAACCGACAACAAAATTTTTACCCGCCTTCTCCTAACCCGACTATGAAGAAAGGGGTTAAATATTTAGTTGAGTTAATGATAATGTTTAGCTAATATTCTATCATCAAAATTCTTGCAATGAGCTGTGATGTAATTTATTAATCTTTCTTTTTCAGTTGGCATGGCAATTGCAAATCAGCTGACTTTAATCAAACCTCAAACATTCATTCAGTATTCAGCTTTAGAAATACCATAATTTCGTCGGAACCTGGATAACAACAAATTTAAATTATAGGCATACTATATCAAACATTTTACCCATTGTGAATGAATGTAGATAAATACTTTAATAATTATTGTATTATTTGTATCTTACTGAAATTTGATATGATTTCTTGTTAAATAATTGTAATTCATAAACTTATGATACCCTTTCACCCTACTGTCTACTAGTTACGAATCAAATAGCTTGTCGCATAAGGTAAAAGTCTAGAGTAAAAAACATATTCTATCGCAAAAATTTCTTATATAAAAATTTAAAAATATAAATTGCATACACCTAACAGTCCTCAATCATACCTTTCCAACGAAATATGGTTTTTCCGCCAAACTAGCAGGTTTTCCAAAACAAAATATTAAATATTTCTAGATTTTCGATTAGAAATAATTCCTCATAATTACATTAATGATTTTTTAGAGCTTTGATGCTGACAGACCAACAAACAACAAACAAACCTTCCATTCATTTGGGAAAGGCCACTTAAAAGGCCAAAGACCCTTGTAATTGTACCGTCCTATTCTACTTTACATTTTATTCAAAAATAAACAGATTGAAAGCCATACATATATATGCAGACATACATATTGTTAATTGCTCTGTAGAGCAGTTGGTGTCATCCATTTAAAATTTCTTATTTTACGACAAGTTTCAAGCTGTTTAGACTGGGTTGATATTCTTCTCTATTCTAAATCCAACCGACAACAAAATTTTTTACCCGCCTTCTCCTAACCCGACTATGAAGAAAGGGGTTAAATATTTAGTTGAGTTAATGATAATGTTTAGCTAATATTCTATCATCAAAATTCTTGCAATGAGCTGTGATGTAATTTATTAATCTTTCTTTTTCAGTTGGCATGGCAATTGCAAATCAGCTGACTTTAATCAAACCTCAAACATTCATTCAGTATTCAGCTTTAGAAATACCATAATTTCGTCGGAACCTGGATAACAACAAATTTAAATTATAGGCATACTATATCAAACATTTTACCCATTGTGAATGAATGTAGATAAATACTTTAATAATTATTGTATTATTTGTATCTTACTGAAATTTGATATGATTTCTTGTTAAATAATTGTAATTCATAAACTTATGATACCCTTTCACCCTACTGTCTACTAGTTACGAATCAAATAGCTTGTCGCATAAGGTAAAAGTCTAGAGTAAAAAAACATATTCTATCGCAAAAATTTCTTATATAAAAATTTAAAAATATAAATTGCATACACCTAACAGTCCTCAATCATACCTTTCCAACGAAATATGGTTTTTCCGCCAAACTAGCAGGTTTTCCAAAACAAAATATTAAATATTTCTAGATTTTCGATTAGAAATAATTCCTCATAATTACATTAATGATTTTTTAGAGCTTTGATGCTGACAGACCAACAAACAACAAACAAACCTTCCATTCATTTGGGAAAGGCCACTTAAAACATTAAGTTGTTTTATCTTACAAACCCGTTATCGGGTCAACGCGTATTTTTAATAAGAACTGTAGCGATACTTTTGCGAATTCCATTATTCGACACACGCAAACAAATATCCAAACGACACATAAAGTACAAGATTTATTTATTTAATTGCACAGAGTTCGATAAACATATAAGATATTATGCGCATTTATGAATGTGTAATATTTACACATGTTTATACAGATACGAATACCCGATAAATACGTTCGATGGGCTTCTGAATGTTGTGTTTTTTCTTTTTTTTTTTGCTGATTGGCTTAATCACACGAAGTAATAAATATGTCATAAAAATTCATAACAGTTTATTTATTGATAGTGTTTTTAATAAAAGTGTACCAAAAAAATGAACAAAATTATTGGGATTACAGGTTAATTTTGTTGATTGACTAGTAAAACCAACATTGTTATACCCGTAACTTAAATATAAAGTAAATGGGTATATTGTGTTCGTTACAATGTGTGTAACAGGGAGAGGGACCCTTCACTAGCTTACTTAGCCGAGTCGATATAGCCGTGCCCATCTGTATGAATGCCTTAATCCACGAGACTATAAAAGTATGGTTACATTATGAGTAATCGCTTTAATTTATAAATCAGTCAAGCTCCTAAAAATATGTAACGGGTATTCTTAGAGTCGGGGTCCCGACTAGTTTTTATTCCCTTTTTTGAAAATTTCTTGGTGGTCTAACAATTAACACCATAAATACTTGCATTGCGTGCAAAGCTTATGATTCAAAATAAATTGATGGCCTATACAAATGGAAATACTTAAAAAATGGCCGCTTAACACGAAACGGTCAACAAATCTACTCGTACTTCTTAGCTAGATACCCAAAACTCGCCTTACTTGATACTTGTGAAACCCGTTAACTTGTGGGAATGTGTATAGTCAAGTCAATTCGATTCCACCCAAGTCGAAACCTCGCCGTTGCTAAACTATGTGCTGTCAACAGCAAATACTAAACGTCAATACACAGAATAGCACTGAGTTGTCATAAAGCAAGTAGAGATACGAATATTGAGTATTGAGAGATAGACAGTCATTCCAGCTGCCGATGAGCTATCAGTCAGTCAGTCCATCAATTTTGCCAGCGGTGGGTGAGTAAAAAAAGGTTTTTGTTCTTTTGCGGATGGCATCATCAGGCCATCGGCAGTAACAACCAGTAGGAACGCTAAATTCCATCTGCTCGACTGTAAGCTGCCAAGTAACTATATAATCAAAATTATTAAGGAAAAATTATAAAAAAATAAACATTCCCTAAATTTAAAGTGCAATAAAATAATTGAAACAGCAACAATAAAATTTATGATTTACTTTGAACCGTTGCATATCGACTCACACTTATTAAAAAGTATTTATACCGTAACTTATTTCGCAGATTAAGCCGATCAATTCAACTGAATTTCGACACGCTAGCGAAGCTCTAGCACATACTTGAATTTGAGGGTTTGGCATTGGCACTAACCTATAAGCCTGTTTACCCATTTGGGTACTAAATAAAAAGCAGCTAAAGTGGTGCAAGTAACAGGAGAAACTGAAATGGCACAAAGCAATAGCATCAACGTCGTCATCATGCACAGCGTTGGTCTTTACTTCCTATTTCTATTCCTGTTCCTGTCGAAGTTCACCAAAATCCTACCAACTGACGATCACGGGCAACGATTTAGAATGGAGGATGGTATCGGGTTCAAGCTCAGTACGAGTGCGAGATTTTGAGTACGAGTATACAGAAATCCTATGAATAATTCCACTTCAATTCCACTTTGTATATTTCTTTTTGTATACATACATCATGGAGTCAGCGTCAATGACAGACGCCAGCAATTGGCTTTGATAACGTTTGCACTTTGGTCTTTTTGGAAACAGCGCTGAGGTCATATTTGCAACTGGCACATATGGTACTATGAATATGCGTATTACTCGTATTTACTTATTAATCAACAATAATTCTCGAGCCACTTTCATTTGACATGCTCGTAATTGTTAAGCTCAACTTAACATCCATCACTTAGTACTTACATATTCATTTAACTCCTCTCTCTGCACATATGTAAATCAACTTATGTGTCAAATTCGTATCCAATATTCAATTAAAATTCAGGGCAAATCTATTGACCATATCTCGAATGGCCATTTGTAAATTTAATGATAGATGTATGAATTTATAGCATTAAATCGTTTGGTTTTTGACGGCATTTATATTATATACTCGTACATACATTTATATATTATAATATATAAAAAATACTTCAGAGATAAAAGGTTTATAGACACACATACATATATACGAAACATATGCCCATTGTACATTCATTCATACAAAAACAGACTAGAATCTAATGGCAATGCAAGTGTGGATAACTCATATTGTTTACAATAAAAAAGCCACTGTTCTTTCACGAACTTATTCTATGAACGAGAACGAGTTAAGTCAACCGTAAATAGGCGCGATTGGCAAGCTGTCAGGTGTACAGGAAGTTATCTCGGTCTCTTTCAAAAAAATAATAAAAAATCGACGATTGCCAGATGTTTATAAATCTGTCAGTGTATCAGGAATAAAATTAAAAATTCAAAATTGTTAACGACAACACAAGAACACTAATAGAACTCGCGAACATCTAGCAATAAATTATTTAGATTAGATTAGATTAGATTATATATATTAGATGTGAGTTAGAAAAGATTTTCAAGATTTAAAGAAATATATTCAGTTACAAAATAAAACTCTTATAGCAACATTGTGTTCATTTCAAAATAATCAAGACTTTTGTGTAAAAAATACGTCAAGAACTAACATGATTTTATTTATATCAAAATAGGTAAAAATTACAACTAGTCGGAAAGTTAAAGTCGGAACACCGAGAGAAGTCTTCTTCTCCCTGTTACATACATTATAAGCAATGTTATATACCCTTTTACTTGTCTTTTAAGTAACGGGCATAACTAATAATGATGAAAATTATATCAGCATGTATTCATATATAATCAGGTTTGTAGAATGTACGTAGAAGATCTAGACGGGTACGTTAGGATTATATATGTACGTATGCACATGTGCATTTTTAGTATACGAGTATATGTAATTGAAGAGACAGACCAAACAAGTAAATTCCTTATCAGGTTACAGTTTCCTACTTCGCACATGTAGATGTACATATCGTCGTCACTGTATGTAAACAAACACTTTTGCGCTCAGTTGTCTAAGCGATTTTTGATTACACTTCCGACGGAAATTATCATATATCCTTCAACTTGAATAATTTTCATGGAAGTCGCGACACGAACTCGCACAACAACATCTAAGGAAACACACCTGTCGGTATCTCCTCCACCCATTTACCATCCCTATCACAACATGCTATACAAAACACTGACGTGTTGACTTCCAGGATGTCGACTAGTCGTTCGAAGCTTTATTCTTACTTTTAAACCCACCAATGCAGCATTACGAGTACAAGTGAATAGCATAAAGGAATACTTTGCGACTGAGAGCCGTTATTGTAATTGCTTGACTACATGATACTCAGTCAGTAAGGTAAATATTTTATTTATTTGGCTTTAATTATCTAAAAATTACAGCTCAAAACTATTTAATAAAATTCGTACCTGTTACATGAAATGCAAAATAAGTTAAGTTGTTTAATGTTATTACACCCGCACTTCTATTTGAAATGTACAGGATACAAAAAAATATTTATCAAGACAGACAGACAGAGCACCCTCAGTCTGAGACAACGGCCTGACCAAGCAGTAGCGAAATCCGACACTAATTAAAGGCATTTGTTGTAGCATTTTCATTCAATTAATTATTTAGGCTATCAACGCTGTCAATCTTTTTATCAGCAAATCTGCCAAGTCAGAGCACAGAGCTACGTACCGACGTACCTACTAGAAAAGTAAGCGGGTAATCGTATATTTAGTTCAGTACCGGCGCAGGGCAGCGTTGTACAGTGGGAAATGCATTAAAATTATCTTATATTATTAAATATCTGGTAGAAGGAAGCAAAAATTTTTGGCTGTTTGTTATTGCTATTTTTTTATATATAGTTTAATGAACAATTTTGTAGATCATATTGCTTATAAATATTTAATGCAGCTCATATCTTAATCTTGTCATTTTTAAAACTGAATCATTTGCTGATTTTAAGAACTTTCAACCAGTGTTACTAAAACTAAACAATAACTATAAAAATACTGATTGACGTCCATATTAAAGTTTCGAAAAGTAGCCTAGTTCTACCCACTGTGCGTTGGCACCGAACTTATTTGTTTTGGCAGCTTGAGGCCAGCAGCTGGCGTTGAGTAGCGGCCAACAACAAACAGTTAGTGCCCGCAATGAAAGGCATTCAACATTCTGCTGTTTTTAACAATGCCTTCTATTGTATACTCTTTGTTATGACTCCGTTTCTCCGCTTACATCATACCACCCTCCTCCACCCTCGCATTACGCTTTATTTGGGCCCACTGGACCTTTGTTAAATATCTATCAGCTGTCAGATCAACTCCACTGTTACGGTTTTATACCCGTTAGCATGTAAATGACTAACGGGTATCTTTATATGAAATATTTACTATTAATTAAGTAAATACTAATTGTTAACAATATTTTATTAACATTCAAAGATATACTGTAGAAGAAACAGGTTGGAGCAATCTACTTATGGATGTAATTACGTGTGAAGTTTTCTGGTAGGCATAATGTCCATTTTGGGATTAATCGTTCTTTATGAATAACTTGTATAAGTCCTAAAAAAGAGTGCTCTTACTTTAAGATATGCAGATGTAGAATGATAAATGAAAAAAAAAATTAAAACTTGTCGAAAGGTTATAAGTGTGATCCCGACCTTAGAAATATCCAGCTTGATTGCTTTAAAAATGAAAACTAATAACTGCTATTACTGCCTCTTCTGCTACTTCTTCTCCGTGTTACATACACTGTAAAAACACAATATGCCTTTTACTTAATTTTTAAATAACGGTTATAATCAGTATAACTCACAGGAACCTACACATATGTAGGCAATTTTTATATTTTATAATCTTCTCAAAAGTGATCATTATTTACGTTTATATGGTTTTCTTTTACTATAAATGAACATATCATTACTTAGTTTGCCAAATAAATAACAAGACTTTGAGTGTTAGAAGTATTTCACTTCTATATTTTTGTCGTATAATAGCAATTAACTTTTACCGACTCGTGTCAGACTGCCAATAAAGTCGTTGAAATTGTGTCGTTACATGGTTGTGAACATATCTGTGATCTCTTTTCTTATTAGTGAATCAATGAGTCTTCTGCATATGTTCATATATGGTCAAGAGTATCGCAAAGCAATTATGTTTTTGTTATGTTATGTTTATACCACTATATAGTATGTTCTTGATAATATCGGTTATATGAACACCTTTTCAATAACGGTCTCTGTGGAAGTAGATGCTACTTCCTTAATGACATACATACATGTTTATAAAATACCATATAAAAAAAATACTCGCATGTGCACACTTTTACAGACTTACTCATATTCAGTGTGGCCACTTGTTGTGTATGAAAGAAAGGTGCTGCTGACCTTTTTATGCAAATATTTTAACAAAGGTGACTAAGCACATAAATGTTCATCGTACCCTTCATACTGACTTCG
Source organism: Drosophila sp. st01m (assembly GCA_018901795.1). Lineage (NCBI taxonomy): Eukaryota > Metazoa > Arthropoda > Insecta > Diptera > Drosophilidae > Drosophila > Drosophila sp. st01m. The sequence continues at coordinate 76,450 of JAEIFG010000706.1, read as the reverse complement.
AGTCATGCAACCCTTATCGTTGAACTCCACACAGTTTCCACAGTTTCAGCTTAAAAAAATAAAAAATCTCCGAGCCGTGTAAATGCCTAAGTGGTTGCTCGTAGATGTCACTAAGTCTTTTGTCGGTATTTTAAAGAGACTTTATATTAAAGTTGTAAATATGTATGCTATGCATTCACATTCGCATTCAAGCCAAGTTTGTTGGAGCCGTGGTGTGGTCGTCGGACCAACGTCAACAGTGACGCCATTGCAATCTAGATTTGAGATCGGAATCGTAAAACCGGAAATAAAACAGGAAAATTAAAAACGTACAAAAGGTGCAAAATAGAGAGAGAGAAATGCAGACAGTTTACGCAAACAGATAGGCGGCCGGCGAACGGGCGGACGGACGGACGGGCGGACGACAGGTAGGCCGACAGACACACTCTAAGAGCAACATTGAGGCCAGTGAGGCAGGTGAGGAAGCTGGCAAAAATACAAAAGCAAGAGCAAAAAAATATACAACTCCGAGGGCAATATGCAAAATGGGAAAAAGTAGCAGTGGGCTTGAAAGAGTTAAATGGGCCTCCAGCCTTCGAACCCCAAACCTCAATCCCTTAATTTCCTTCCACAAGGGCATCGACTGTTTGGCTAGCTCTGTCGAGGTCTGATTAAAGTTGCCACATATGCTTTTGTCGGATATACCAAAAGTTACTACCAAATTTCTGATCGCATATTTTTCGTCCATAATGCTTAAATTGGTCATAAATATTGTTTGCTTTATTTTATTATAATAATTAATTGAAAAGTTGGAAGATCATATTGAATCTAGACTCTATATATTGATATAAAATTGGACAAAAATTTTGACTTGCAAAATGGTTAGACCAAAACGTGTGAAATAATGGTTTAATTTGTTTCCTTAAGTATTGTTTAATATAAAATGTCAACATTAGGTACAATTGTGTATAAATGTAGAGTATTAAGAACTTAATTAAATCAATGTTTCAATATTACGAAAGTTTCGTGCGAAGCTAAAACATATATATTTATTTGGCTGACCTATTCTCCAATAACAAAAAGAAAATCAAAAGTTGCACAAATGCCACGCAGGAAACGTTTTACAGAACGAAGGAAAAACGAAAAATATCACAAAATGCTCACAGTATGAGTAAAGATAGGAAAACAATTACTTAAGGCAATTCTTCCAAACCATTTGTATGAAATTCTCAAACAAAGGCACTTGCTACCGTCAAACTGCCTGAAAGAACATTCCGTGAAAATACAAATGACTGCCGTTCTCTGTGTTTGACTGGGTGGCTTTTTGTATGGCAGCTGAATGCTGTTGAAGCGCCGTGGAAGCGCCACAAAACCAATTCGAAAAGTTAAATCAAAGTCAATGACTTATTGGAGGAAAAAACAGCAATCAAATGCAATAAAAGTCTGCGTAGAAAGTCGAGAAGATATGACAGGCAATCGGATATGTTAAATGTGACTTGAATTCCAAAATATGGTACTATTTTTCAATTGTATTTACTCTTTATGTATTAACATAGAATCTGTATAATTGTAATGTATAATTGTATTAATCAGGATCACATTGGACAACTTTAAATTTCAGGATTGATAAGTTGTTTAACGACAAACTGAAATCAGCAGTCACCAAAGCATGACTCGAGTTTTTTTTAAGTTGCCTTGTCTGGGAATCTTTTAGTAATTTTTTAATTCACGATGACACAAGAAGCATCGTTGTGGTTGACTTTTTCACTCTTTCTAACTCTGCATTTTAATCACAAACACCAATTTTGTTGTTGCAAATATCTTTGATTTTAGCATGCCGTCATTCACGAGTATTCAGTTTGTATGTCTGTCTGTATCTAAATAGTAAAATCGATTCAAGTTTCCAGTCAATTACCTGTCATTGTTGGATATATAAAATGACGGTGGCACCATTGTAGGACTAGTTTGTCATTTGTCTATATGCTATTGTCAATGTGCACGAGAGAAGATCTTCATATGAGTATGAAGGGATATATACAAGATTCTTTTATTTGAGAAAACCTCAATTTACGATCACAAGTGTAACATTATAATTGCTGCAAATATTTAATAAATATACTGCGATTAACCTAATACATTATGGACATATGTGTAATTAACACAGTTCGAATGTGTACAAGTAAATAAGGCACTTAAATTATTATTCTATTTAATATAAATAACTATTGCTTGCATAGAGATAAAAATAAAAAAATACCCAAAATTTTGAACTTTAAGCTTACATTATTGTCTAACCATAAATCTTTTATCTAAAAGTGTTATTGACCACCTACAAAGCAAACCTTCTCAAATTTTCGAGGTATGCAGACTTGATATTAAGTCATGTCTGCGGAACGCTGCTGTCAGAATACATTTAATAATGAAAGAAAGAACTCTAAAAAGTAAGAGGTAAAAATCTTTTTCATTGATTATTTAACGACTTCTTAAGTGGTTTCTTAAGTAGAGAAAAAACTTGCCGCTAATATGCGCATAAGCCAGAGTAGTAAAGAGAAGACTTGACTGGCTGACTGAGCGAACGTAGATGTATGTATTCGTGTGGTTAGGTTTGTCCGTATGTGTCTTTATATGAGTGTATTTCCTTGCGTGCAGTTAACACAACTAGGCCAAGTAAAGAAAGATGTGCGAGAAGGCCAACAGAACCAGTCAAAGTGAATTGATGAAGCATTTTTCGACAAACTTTTGTGGGTGCTGTGTTGGTGTAAGCGTAGAGTACGAGTAGTACGGCCGGTCGGCGCAATTTGCAAGCTAAATCGCACGGAGCAAATAATAAGAAAGTTAAGACAGTTACCGCGACCCATGCTAAGTTGCTGAAAAAAGACCAAACAGAACACATACAGAAGCTGTGGAAAAAGACCAAAGAAAAGGTCAAAAGAACTTTGATGGGATAAACCGGCGTGCTTAAGTAACTCAAATGGCATTCGCTTAAAGTTTGGTGGTTCCTTTTGCATGGAAACGGAACGGAAGTAAGTTCAAGATAAAGTTACAAAAGTCGGCACTGAGCAACACTCGAATCGGCTACCCGAACTCGTATTTGTTTGTGTCTACGACGGGGATGTCGTTGAGCGATTATGTGCTCAGCAGCTGTCGCCAAAATGTCTACTCAAAGTTTAGCACCGCTTGAATAAATTTAAATTTTATATTCAGTTTACTTGATATTTGAATTGAATGTATATTTTCAAAAATTAACTTTATGAGTATTTCATTATTAAAAGAATCTCATTTATGATAACTTAACAAGTTCCAATAATACTAGGCAACAGCTAAAAATTAGGACCTAGTACACTTTTCTAATTAATGTGGGACCCCATTTGACAAACTTAATGTTTTCTACACTGTTGCTTTTTTTAAATAAAAAAAAATTTGATTCCGATTTACTTTATTTTTTATTATTTCATTTCATTTATTCTCGAGAATTCAAAAAACACATCGTAGAACTGAGATTACGAATTTTGGTTACCATTTTTATGAAAAACAAGAATTGATGCACTCAAATGTACAGACATGCTACATGGTATACAATTGCGTAATATGCACAGATCTACGAAAATACTTGTACAGAACATAATTTAAATAAACTGGGACTCCACTGTGCTAAATTCGTTCGATGGTATGGAATGGTGTTGTTAATAGCGCGCATTAAACAGGGACGACAACATCATGGGCTTTTGACTAGGACAATAATGCTAGCAGCATTGAAATAGAATTTCCGGTTGTAGGGCAACAACAAGAAAAAAGACTCCAAAGAAAATCCCAACGTAATGCAATTTTCATTTTTCTGGTCACGTACGAAAAGTAAATCAATTAAGTTGTCATAAATTGTACTACTGCTACTGCAGCTGACGACACTTAGCCGCTCTCGCTTCACTCACATTGCGTACACATTCACATTCACACAAGCGCTTCCCCTTACCATCATTCCCGCTTTCCTGTAGTCATGCTTTTACATCATCCCTGCAGAGTTTTTGTCGCCTGTCTCATTTATTTTTCTTGTATTTGCACACCAAATTGAGGGGGTGTTTGTTCTTACTTTCATTTCTTTACGCATTCACAGACAAAAATTAGAATATGTATAACCAAACCATGTTGACAAATCAGGCTTATTAGGTATAGTTCTACAGTGCATATGAATTTGCTGTCCAAATAATAAGTTAATTAAATTTGTATTTATTACTGCTATTATAAATACTACATGATACTACATGAATATAGAATATTTTTCCTATATTTATTTATTAAGTTAGTCTTTAATTTGGAATTCGAATAACACTTTCATTCCCGGAGTATTTGACTGTACGAATTTGAATTGAATAGAAATCTATGGCATTTTCAATACGAGTAGTGCATGCTAGAGGACATGTAAGTTTAACGATTTTGATTAACAAATTAATACGAAAACCATTTCATTTACTTTTGCTGCAATAATTTGATCCATTTACAAAACCTTCTTACTAAATTTCAGCTATTTCCACCCGATGGCAATCAAGAGAAAAGCTTTGCAAAGCAGTTTTAAGTCAATTGCACAAAATATAAACATATTTTGCAATAGACATAAACTTTAGTGTACAACATGCTGAAATGTACTAGACTCAAAATAGACTAAGTTGACTCTTTTATACTTAATGCATTGCTGAGTCAAGTCTAAAAGCTTCTATCTTAAATAAATGTTGACTTTAGCAATTGTAAAATACAATGTAAAAACGTAAACATAAGTTGAATATAAGATAATCTTTAAAAGCAGAGAAGAAAGTACTGAATGTACGGATATACAGTCAGAAGGAATATTAAGAGTCCCAGTAAATACGTATCTCAGGTCTAAATAATCAGTCATAACTCCTGATTTCATAAGATACGATTTTTGTATATATAGAGGAATAAAATATATATTGAGAGAACAGTTTAATAATAATAATCGTGTGACTTTAATATTTCAATATAAATTCTGCAATCGACGACAGGGCGACTCTCATCTTCTATTTAGGCCGCACTCATGCCGCATTTTAGTTAAGCGTAAAGTGATTGCGTATAATTTGGACACATTTAGAGTGGTCAGCTCAGTTAAAGTACTTCTCGCCTTCTTCTACCGAAACAGACGATGAAAGCGGGCATGCCGCGTTACTTCCTAACAACAACGCACAACGGGAGATTTCGCGCTCATTTCAACAAGGATTATTTACTTCGCCAAAGATTCAATAACAATTTTGAAATGAGAGTAATTTCGTAAGGCTTGAGCTTTTGATAAGCTCATATAATATCGCATAAGGCAAAAAGTTGGATTACTCTATCGCAAATATACCAAAGACAATAAAAATAAATGAAATTAATTTGGGATTTTATTGTTTGAAGCGTAATTTAAGAACTAAATACAAGTAGGCAGACTATTGACATTGCAATTTCTGGAGGTAACTGTATATTAATTCAATTGGTGATAGCTTAGATTAGCCGCCCTTTAATACCCAGTGAGAGGCTTACCGCTATCCTCAAGTGCTACATTATTTTTCACGAAGTCTGCTTTGGATAATGTATGAATTAGGTTATGGCGAAAGACTGGAAATCTTTAATCAATGAAGGATTCAAGAGGAGCCTGGCACAAACAGGCTCTGTCTAGATAAACCTGTTTAAATCCGTTAAATAAAGACGGGTTCTCAAAAAATGCAGACTTGCTTAACTATTTATTTTTTATGCAGAAAAAAATTTATAAATTATTATTAAACATTCCGATATCAGTTTGAATTTAACGGAGTTATGGAATAAGTAGGCTGCATAGAATTATAGATTAAGTTCAGTGCTATAATTGTACAAATTCACTTACAAAGACTTAAAGTATATAGTAGAGTCTACATAGATGAGTCCAGATTAGAAACAAACTGATTATATATTTTAATTCGAATAAAATTACTTAATCAGCATCAGGATAATTGAATTAAATAAGTAGTACTATATCACAATGTGGGGGTTTCCATCACTTACCCATGCCTCACCGTTTTACCTTAATAGATTGGTGGCCACCCATGTTTCTGTTTGTTGTACTGTAAATGAAGGAAATTAAATTTTATGATCGTTGAACAACTCAATCGGGTGTGTGTCCTCCATGACACAGTTAATCTGAGTCAAGCAATCCAGTCCGATACTGTGTGTTGTCAACTTTGTCATTTGGCGCCGACTAAACATCATGTAATTGTTGGTCATTCAAGGAAATTAGGTCTGACACTGTGTCGGTTGTTGATTCGGTTGTTTGACTCTTACGTTTTTTTGGCAATCGCATCTTGTATTAGTCGATGACGATGACGACAACGACGACGCATTGCATTTAAAATGCGCTATGCATGAGGATATCTAATAATTCTTTGCCAACTGTCACTTCATTAGCGCCAACAACAAATCCAACAAAATGACTACGAACTAAAAACTGTTTCTGAGTGAATCAATGTGGTCGTGTACGTGGGCGGTAGCACCAACCATTTCCTGTCTGAAGTCAGTCGAAGTAGCGGTAACCGTTTTAAATTTCGAGCTGAATTTGAAGTTTGGTGTATTATGTACAAGCACCACTGTGCGCCATTTATGTCGAGTGCCCATCTGTGTGTCTACGCTTGTGTGTTCATTTGGGTGTTTGTGTGTGTATGTTTTTCCAGCGTGCAACGTGATATAGAGTGTACTTGGGTGTGTGAATGATTGAGTGCTTCGATCTTTCAATGAATCTACACGTCTATGCCTATGTGAATGTGAATGTTAGTTGCAGGATTGGCGATTTATTTTGCACAAGTTTTAATTTCCGGCAAATTTCCTAGTGCAATTTCCCTTTTCAGAGCTACCGATTCACTACACAGCGTTACAGTGAACGGATTTGAAGCATACACATTTGCATCTGCAGGCTTCTCACTTCGACCTTCGACATATATAGGGTGTCAAATCTTAAGTCTGTATATTCTGATAGTAGAATGAACTTTTGTTAATGCGATATGCATGAAATTATACTTGTAGCCCCATTCATGCCGCGCCTTTCAGTTAGTTATCCGATGTCACCAATATCGCGCTATTGCCGAAAGCAGCTCGGAGGGTGAAAAGGGCGAAGGATGGAAGATTTTTTAAAATAGGTTGCAGGTGGAATCAAAATTATTCTGATTTAAAAAAAAAACTTCTAGTCTCTTGGACATGTGGTTTGGCCATGGTAGTTATATATCAGTCAGTCAGTCAGTAAGTCAGTAAGTCAGTAAGTCAGTAAGTCAGTCAGTCAGTCAGTGAGGACAAGGCATTTTATATACATACTAGTGTGCCCGCTTTTGCGTCCTTGCTTGCTTATCGAGCGTGCATTTAATGCAATTTAATTAAATGTTTTTTATTTTTTAAAATAGGTTGCAGGTGGAATTAAAAAAAAAAAAAATACCCATACGAATCTGGAAATTTTTTTCTGATTTTTTAAAAAAAAACTTCAAGTCTCTAGGACTTGTCGTTTGGCCATGGCTGTGATATATCAGTCAGTCAGTCAGTGAGTCAGTCAGTGAGGACAAAGCATTTTATATATATAGATATAGATTAGATACTACTGCAAAATTTATTGTTAGACACAGGCCGAATATCCACATGAAAACTTAAAGGTTCTGCTTACATTTACAGGTTAAATGGAGCGACAACAAGCCATTTACATGCAATGAATGAAATAAAAGCAAATCATTCTCTAGTCTAGTTGAATGTGCATTAGATCCAGTATTTTTGGCGTCAAATGAAAGCCAATTGTTTTTATACTCTCTGCTCATTGATGGCAAAATTAGGGTGTTTTAATGAAGTTATGTATCTGTGAACATAATAACATGTAACATGTAACATGTAAGATATATAGCTTTAATCTTGACTGGTCTTTGTCTTGATTTTGATAACTTAGGTTTGGTACGCTATTATAATAGATTCATCATCTATATACATATATATAAGGCAACATTTGTTAGTCGGTCGTATTTTTATTACTGTTATTAAATTACGGTTAATATTCCTATTAAATATAAATATAATTTATGAGCAAATAAAACTAAAAACTGTAAATAGATTGATAGAACAAGATTTGTACAGGACATTTTTAAGTCGAGCCGCCATGATTACATGCCTAAAGCTTTTTACTCTTTTTTTTATGCGACGCCTTTTGCCTTTCTGTATTAGTTAAGTCCAATGATTTTTTTTAGTCGCTAAAACAGCCTTCTCATTTTCAGGAGCTTTTCCTAGCTTAGCAGAGGTATTTTCAATTTGCCCTTTGCCATGGCCAATATGTCTGTGTTCGTATCTCTGCAACCATTGCATTGAAATGTCAAAAACAATTTAACTTTAATTGTTGTCGTTGATTTGAATTTTATTAATCGCACAAAGCACACGATGCGGAGTAACTTCACATATATATCTTAATTCTGCTAATTTTGTTATTACTTTATCTTATACTTGATTGTTAGAATATATATAAAAATTTAAAAACAAAACAAAAAAAAAAACTTTTATTTGTTACTGTGCGTGAGCTTAAAAGAAAACAGCATGAGTTAAAAACTAAAATTTCAACTTAAATTTTAACTTATTTCGCTTGAAAATCGGTTGAGTTTTGATGAAGTTATGCGGAATCAAAGTTTTTGAAAAAATGTCAAGGAAACCTGGACAATGGTCAAAAAATTTTTTTTTCTAAATAAAGCAAATTTAAATGCAGAATAAATTTGAAAGCCAAATCATGAATAAAATGATATTCCGCTTGAAAATTGGATGAGTTTCGATGAAGTTATGAGGGATGATAATATTTTGATAAAATGTCAACGGGTAATTATGAAAAGTTGGAGGATGGTAAGAAAAAAAATTATTTTTCTGAGTTAAAAGTTATTACAAGTTACATTTTACACCCATATCTGATATCCAAATTTATGACAAACGATATTAAATTTTATATATACTTTTTAATTAAATAAATAAATAAATTAAATGTCACTAGCCTTTTACATTGTGTATAGGTTTTTGTATGTACCATCTTAAATATTTATATATTCTGTGTAAGCTCTCGGATTGAAAAACGGGGACTTACTTGTAGTAGGATATTTTCAACTGAGTTTGAGTTTGTTTCTAAAAAGAAATATAGGAAAGAAGTTTCTTTATAGAATTCTTTCATTTTTTTTTTTGCATTTATTTTATTTATCATATAAGAGGAGGGAAAAGTGAATTAAGGCAAAGTTTTGTATCCGTTTTGTACAATTAAACTTAAGTTGAATTTTATTTTGTCTTCTTCTCAGTCTCGTATTCGCTGACAGTTTCACAACTTGTTATTTCGTAAGCTGTGCACATCCGGATGGACGGACTAGTGGACAGCCTTTCACCATTCCAAGTAAATTTTACATTATCAGTATACACCACGCAGTTTATGTAGTTTGTACTCCCAACTGCAGCTGAACATTGCATTACTTTTACACTGACACAGATACACAGACACCGACACAAACAAAGCAACGGCCGATAACTTTGGCCATAATTCATCTGATGTGGGCTCGAAAGACCTTTCAACTGCCGCTCAGTTGCCAAATATTATGCCTAGTCTTTATAAGTTTATATTTCTGACTTTTTTATGTCTAAATATGATACATGCCGCTTTTACAGTTGCAAGTTGAAGCTGCAAACTGCAAGTAGTGCAAAAATCAGTCTACAATAACTTCCAATACTCCTTATAAGTAATGTTCTACGGTTCAAGTTGGCTAGAGTTCCTCATCTTGTTTCAATTTCGCAACCATGTTTGATAGTAAGAAACAGATTGTTTACAGCAAACAACGCAACACAACAGCAACGGCATAGGAAAATGAAATAAGGAAAAAAGAAAAACTGCTGAGCCCTGCACATTTTCTTAAGCTGTTTGAACTTCCTGCCCCTCAAAGCATGCTACAGGCTCTGATCTGGCAGCCCTCTTCTTCGCTGATGGTGTAAATTTCTTAGAGTTTACAAACTTGTGCATTGTTGTTGCATCTAAAGCTATTGTTGCAGTGAAAGTTCAATGTCCTCCCACCAGCTGCAGCTTGGTTCGTGGTCTAAGCAGGGCTCTACTGTTGCTGCAATTGTTGTTGTTGTTGACCTCCAAGCTCCGTTTTCAAAATCGACTTGTCTACGTAGCCCCTTCTTTGCAGATAATGGGGCTATAAATAATACTGCTGCCAAATTAGTTAATAAATCACAGCATTTCTTACCATACATAGTTACACCCTTAGTATAGCTATCAAGTATACATATTTATACTCATACATTCTGTATTATTTCAAAAGATGAAATAACTATAAAGCTAACTCATTCAATTTCCAATTACTGTACAGCACTGACGGGCAGTCCACGTTTAATTCAACACAATCATTGCACGATTTCGATTTCGAAATACTGAATCCGTTTATGTTGGCTTCGAATTCGAAATTGACAGAAAGCCTCTTATAAATAATAATTCCGTAGCTTGTTTCGCATGATGACAGTATCCATTTACTGAATTATATCAATTAGCGTGTTTTGTTTATTACGCCAACATGCTAAAATTGGCAAAAGCTCTGTAGTCAACGTGTTCAACATCGAGATTCCCTGTAACGATTGTCTGACAACTAAGCATGTATATATGATTTACCAAGGATATTGGATGATGCACTTAATAGAGGCTCTTGGTGGTTTCTTATGATCTACAGGTACTTAACCTTAAGCAAATGTCTCTTCTTGTAGGAAAAATCCAAATACCTCACGAAAATTTAAATAGAATTCTAGGGTATTTTCGTTCTATAATTTGCAATAACTCGTCTTGAAATATTTTATAACTTGATGAATTAGAATTAGAAACTGGGTATCTTAAGGTTACGCATCCTGAAATAAAGCATTTTAACTTGTTTTAATATGTGCTTATTTCAATCGATTTCAATTAAAAATAATTTGCAAATAAAAGTTGTGGTAAAGAGGGAATGGACATCAACACACAGAGGCTGTCATGGAGTTGTTTGTTGGTTTGTTTGATATTGTAAAGCCATAATAGCCTCATGCTCATCCTCATATTTTACCACCTACGGTCATAGTACTGCGCTGTCTGTCTGTCTGTATGGCTGTGATTGTACGAATATTTGTCGATTTACATTGCGAAATTGGTGTTTAAATAGGTACAGAGATCATACAGATCCCAGGCCCTTACTCTATACTCGTACGTGCATGCCCAGACGATTAAATTGAACCGCTTTTGAGCGCATTTTTCAAAATATTTGTGAAAAATTGTTCGCATTCAAACTGATTGAAACGCACAAAAACAAACATTTGCCTTTCTTCTCTACGCTCATTTCATTTAATTTGGTTCCAAGCGAAGTCCATGCGCCACAGTTTTTGCAATCGAAAATTGCAGTGGATACTGAACCGATAGAATGAGACTGGGTGACTCGAGTCGAGTCAAGTCGAGTCCAGTCGACTCCATTCGACTCCATTCGAATCCAATTGAGTCCAGTCGGTGTGATGAATTGTTACTTGGTTCGATATTTTTGTCAATCGTATTTCTTTATTTAATAATTTTCATCTGTAACAAAAACAGAAGTCGTTTTTGCGGCGAGCAGTTCACCACTAAATTCACCGAAGCCTGGAAATATTTTAATGCATCATATTTTGAAATGTTGTGCATTGATGCATCTCAATGATGTTTCTTATTTAATTCAAAAATAGTAACTAGTTTATTATTTATATAACTAAACTCGTTGACTTGTTAAAAAATTCTTCTAGAAGAAAATTTCACAAAATGTGAGTCTTTGGTCAAATTTGTATTTATTGATTCGGTTGGCGTTTCTGGATAATTTCTCATTTAACAGCTGGCTTAGCAACAATTAGTCGCCGTGACCGAATTTGGTTTATATTGGCTTACTATATATTAAAGCTATCATTAAAACAATCAGTCAAATTGAGAATACAGCGCTCTGTGAAGGCATTAAGTCTCCGGGTAATTTGAAGATATTCTACCATCGTGTGTGCTCGACTGCTGATCTGCTTTATTAAAGTCGTTTAAGAACCATAAACAACTAAAATAATAAAATTAAATAAAAAGAATCAAAGATCTTTTGCAAGGTTAAACATGTAGATTTAAAATTTTATAAAAACAATTACTTGACTACTGCAAATACCTTTTTCGGCTGGCCGTGAGTTTTTTTCTTATATATCTATATCTCAAGGATTTCACATACCCCTGTACTCTACGAATAGCGGGTATAAAATTTTTAATTTTTCACTTGCAATTTTTAAGTGACATTTTTTCATCAAAGGCAATATTTGATTGAGTTAAACGTTTTGCGGCGAGAAAAGTGAAAACATTTACTTACAACAAAACAGTTTTGGAGCGAATAAGATAACAGAGGAATTCTTTGGATTCTAAAGGAATTTTTAATATTTTAATGTGTATAAAAAGGCAGAGAGCGTGGCAAGAACAAACATACAAAGTTGCCTGAAAAGATATCCCTTAAGTAGCTAAATTGACGGGTGAGTGGGTGAGTGGCGGTGAATGGACATTAGAGGAGAACCACACTCAGAGCAGCATAGCAGCAAAATTATTTTGCAATAAATTTTGTGACATATTTCCATGAATGTGAAAGAAAGAAAGTTAAAAAGAAAGGAAGTTGCAGTGATTCTGGCAAGAAGAAAAGGAAGAAGAAGACTTCAGACAGGTAACAGCTGGGGTGGTATGGCGTATCTTACTTATTTGTCTGTCAGTCTCTCCGTCTGTCTACTTGTAATAGCTAGGCACTTTAAAACGTATATACTCGAAGGTATGTATGGGCAAATACGTATGTGTTTAAACATACATGCATACACCAATATATATTAAATGCACATCAGTGCTAAGTAACGGCAACTTAAATTGTCTACAAAAATATCTGCCATAACGAATTGTATCTTAAATAAAAGCAAATAAAATCTGAAAATCTGTCGCTTTGCCTTATGGGAGTAATGGGAGACTGGGTCGAAGCAATTTTTGCAACGTGCGACCGTGATTTTATGACGTTTGGTTTTGATTTATATATTATTGAAAAAGTTTTGACACAGGCAGAAAAATCATGCGTTCCTACCCAACAATCAAAATCACGTAGGTGACATTTTCAGAACTCTTGATACGCGCAGTTAGCTCATAAATAATTTCTATCCAGAAATTAGACACTTAGCGATAGCGCGATTGCCAAACCAATGTAGTAAAATTAATTTTTGATGAACTCAGTAAAGCAATCATGTCCCGTGTAGGTTATATCAATGTATCAAGACTTATATCCATTGTGTACTACCTCATAGATTTGATTCAATGTACGTATATAGGTATGTATAGTCTATACATATAGACATACAAGACACCCACACACAGACACAGACACAATCTCGGCAAACTTTTCGTTCAATTGATTGCACGTTGGCTTCGATGCCAACGCTTTTTATTTAGGAAACCCTCCTTTCGATATTCCAGCTATTTTCGGCATGAAAATTAATTAAAAAAGTTTTTAATCAGCCTTCGAATATGTCAGTTCGCTGTACAAAAGCTGACTTTTATTATTACTATATGGTATACTCAAGTCGGGTTCGTTTGTCATCTATTTGTACGAAATGTAATATTATCTAACTGGTGCAAACTTTAATCAACTTACTAAATTATTTATTAAGTGTATGGTCAAACGAACATTGCAAATGATTTGAATAATTTGATGTATTTCAAAAAATTATAAAAATGTACTGATAAACCTTAAAAATAATTAATTTACAGAAATTTGCTGACTTAACAATTTTTGTTTATAAGAAAAAAACCGAAGCTTTATTTTTATATTATTTTTAATTATTTTTATATTCACATGTATATATAAATGCGTGTGTCTTTGCCTTCGCTGACATAAAGTTTTAATTTATGTCAAAAGCTTTTTCCAAGAATTTTAATATGCGCACAATTTTTGCAAAGTTGTCTCTGTCACTTATATACTTGACTATCCCATCTTTTTTTAGACATAGGCAGTGTGGAAAGGGAAGGAAAGGGTTTCGCTGAATCCAAGCTATCAAATTCTTCGGGGCAGTTTACTGCAAATTGTAACTGGCGCTGACATCGCTTTTATTATTTTTAATACTGGTATGCAGGTACTCGACAGAAGCAGATCCTGCCTCGTGTATATAGTTTGAGTCACCGACCTGCCACAAGTAGATCTAACAACTCGAAAAACTGAGTTCGATTCCCACCCTGCTAAGCTAAAGGTGACCAGTCATATATGAAATGAATGAAATGATATAAATATACAACACCGTCAAGTTATCAGAAATATGTTGTTGGTGAAATGGAAATCATGCTTACCACTCAAAAGTATGCATGACGAAGAATTCAAACGCTTGCGGACTAATGTCAAATTATTCGCCTGTATATATAAGCAATTGAATCTCCAAATTAAGATTTCCTTTGTTTTCTTATTTGTATGTTGAACTTACGTAATATATATTTATATATGCTTCTTTAACAAAGCCGCATTTAAACGAGTTTTTATATAATATCAAGAGAAGAAAGGTTCTATATAAATCACTTTGGTCCTACATCTGTTACGTTAACTGCCGGTATCTTCATATAGTTCAGAATTCTCAGCGCATGCGCTGCACATATCGAAGGCAGGTTTGTTAAGCTTAAAGCTTAAAGCAACTCGGATATTAAGTTCCGACATAGCTTTTTGCTGATAAACTTTCATCTAGAATGTGCACCAATATTGTTTAATTGAAAGCTACCAAATCCGATGCCAAAACCAAAGGCTTTTCAGCAATATAGGCTTTTCAAATAAGCTCATGAAATTTGATATTTTGGCTTTCGCTATTGAACAAACAATTTCGAACAAAAACATAACGACAGGATTTGAACAAATAATAAGTTGTGACATTCATTTATTTTTGTGTAGGATTGGCAACGTTAATAAGCTATTATGTCGGCATCCAATAAGTTGATAAGAAAACCTTCTAATAATTATCACGGCAGTATAAACAGTCGCAGCAGCCACGGTAGTCAAACTAGTAAGGAGAGCCGAATTAGTAAGGGAACACAAAATAATAAACTCGGAGGCGGACTGGGTATTGAAGGAAATCCGATGGTTGCCCAAAAGAGCTCAAGCAGTATATTAAGCGAATTTGCACACCTACGGCCAAGAGGTAATCTTCGTGGAAAGTCTTATTGGCGCGATGTCATAGACGAAGTTGAGTTTGCAGTTCATTGCGTTTCGCAACCACGCTTGCCTGTCATCGACTACTCCCCTAGTGTTGCCACCACGTCTGCGGGAACGTGTTAAGCAGATACAGGCTTATGACTATTCGAAATCAGACGATGTTGTTTTTATTCGAAATGAGATGAGAGAAGAGCGTCCGCATGATTATCAGATTGTCAGTGAACAAGACAGTAGGGAGGAGGGTCAGGATGGAGCTCCACTCGTAAGTACCCAAATTGTATGAGTTCATACTATGAAAAAAATGTCAACTTCTAAAATCAATAACATTCATTTTAAATGTTTTGTCTTTAAATAAGACAAAATGAAGATAAAAAATCACAGTTCTTAATCTATATATATAAAATGTTTTGTCCTGACTTACTGATCACAGCCATGGCCAAACCACATGTCCTAGAGACTTGAAGTTTTTTTTTTAAATCAGAAAATTTTTTTTTTAGATTCGTATTTTTTAATTCCACCTGAAAGCTATTATAAAAAATGGAAAACATTATTTAAATTGCATTAAATGCACGCTCACTAAGCAAGCATTAAAAACGTTCAATGCGTGTGTACGCATACATACACAATTTTAGTGTGGCAACTAAAAGAGAGCAAGAGAGCCATGACCTTTGTTTTTGTGCTGGGCTGCTTAAATTAACTCGATTTTACATACGAAACATTCGTGTTGATACTGAATTGAACGAGTTGGCAGCGCGCACAATAGTGCGATAAATGAAAATATGCATTTTACCGCTTTGGTGGTGTGGAAAAATATAAATAATTTAAATAATATTATTTATATTAACCTTTTAATATAAATATTTCTGAAACTTTGAGTGTAGGACTGCGTCCGAGCAAAGCAAAGGCGCAAAATAGGAAAATATACTTATATGTATAAGTCATGAGGACTCCCCGACCCTATAATGCATATATATTGTTGATCAGCATCAGCAGCCGAGTCGATATAACCATGTCTGTCTAGCCGTCTGTCTGTTCGTCTGTCTGTTGACCAAAATTCTTAGTTTTGTGACCATAATCAGTTTATATATGCGAATTTATAAAAAAAAAGAATCAACAACGGTCTTTTTAGATGACAGACCTTGGAAAAAAAAAGTTAGAAGAGCACTTTAGTGAAAGTCAGCATTCGGATATAGTGCGCATGGATCATGAGTTTGAAAAGTTCGATCTTCGACTGGATGAACCAGTAGGTCATACACACCGCACTATCGACAAGACTAGTTGGTATGCGAAGTTTCTATGTGCTACGCGGGATGAACGCGTTTGTTGGGACTCACGAGTGGAACGCTCCAAGCCGGGAGATTCAGTGTACACGCTTGACGAACAGGCGGAAAATCTAATGGATGCGGTTGGTTTCTAACTGCTTTAATCGACCAACTTTTTTTTACCAACTCTAAACTCCATACATATTTTAGTCCGCTGAACGTTTTATTCATTGGCTTAATTCCATTGGTACTTTGGATACAACCATGACCCCGGAGAAAGTTAAAAATCTATTTTCCATCAAGGGCGATCGTACACTTCTTGCGTCTGTCAAAACGGATCCAAAGGAAGTCAATGCTATAGCTCAGACCGTAGCAGACAAGTGGAACAAACCTCATGTAAGTTAACGTTCATAAAAGGAACTTGTTAATTTCAGTACGAGTACTTTAAATTAAAACATGAAATTGGGCAGATTATTGGTTACACTAGGCCACATCCAAACAATTTTCAACTAGAAAACTATTACTTTGAATTTAAAATCGAATGCAAATAAATATCAAATATATTCATTAGTCTTTAGAAATAGTCAAGCTGTGGATTCAACTGTCTTTAACTGCTTGGGCCAACGTATATTTGATATTGCTTGAATGCAACATAATTAGCATAAAATAATACACTTAATTTGTTGATGGTATAATGTATATTAAATAATTTTGTATCGTGCAGATGGCAATTGAGCTGAAATACGAAAAACACATCAATGACCATGCAATGCGTGTAACGCAGAAGCCGCTTCTTAGCGCTTTTGGTCGAACTGTACCTCTTAAGGAACGACCATGGGTAAAACGTTCTAGTGACAAGGTTATTGAAACTGTGTACCCAAATGATCTTTTGACGCGCGAAAAAATTTTTAAAGGCATCACTCATCTTCGCAGCACCACAGCACTAATTGATTTTTATTTAAACAATCCAAAATTGGCACGGCCATTGTATTTATTGCAAGGTGGAGACTTCCAAGAAATGAGCACAAGCGAATCAGTTGCAGAAATTCCACTTTACGAATATTTGGGCCTACGTTATTAAAACGATACGCACAATTTACATTATCGTTATATTCGTTATTATGCTTCTAATTATTTTATGAATGAAAAAAAAAACAAGTTATCCATACAAATTAATAGTTTAATGTAAACTTAATAATATACAAACCCAAATAAGGTAAACAAAATAATAAAACTTAAATACCATGCGTGTATCCCGAAAAGTGTTTTCATTCATTAAAAAAAAACGTGCTCTTTGCTTTGGAACAGCAACAAAACGACTGAAAATATTTGTACACTTTTATATTTGTATTTAATCTAGTTTGATATGCTGCTATTATGTGTACATTCGTGTTCAAATACATTTGTACTTTCTTGCAAATTTATTTGGACAGCCAAGTGTCGGGAATCAATGGGTTTCCCATCAATTGAGCACAACCTTCTTCACAAAGTGATGGAGAGTCTGTTCACAACAAAATGAATTTCGGCATGACAGTAATCAGCAAAATTAAACATTTGTTGTTCACGTCAAAGATGGAAAAAACGATTTTCTTGCACATGCCAGCGAATGAATATAAAGTACTTTGAGATTATTGTAATGATAACATGTAATATAATAAAGGATTTTGTTTTTCATTGAAACATGAAATGACACGGGTTAAATTGAGTGACTTGCGGACTTTATTGACGCCATGTCGGATGCAGTTGATGCTCAACGACATTTTATAGTCTCCCAGGAGTGAGGATTAAATTGACACACATTAAGTTTTTTCAGCTTAATATGATTCACCGCAATCGGAGTTAGTTGGAGTATTTAAAAGAACTTGATAGTATCATTGAACACACAGTAATGTGTATTCTCATAATTATTAGTATAATTTTATAAGTTTGTAAAATAATTTGATAGTACCTTTGTACACACAGGAATATGAATTCTTCAACTTGATATGAATTCTCAAAGAGTTTTTTCCCGCATCATGGTTTCAATTAATTGGTATGCCAATGCAGCAGCTGTCACTCACAAAGACAACGAAATTGAAATGAAAGGAATCTGAATTGAAAAGCCAGCAACAGTTGTCGAATAAACATATTCACATGTATTCGTACATGCACGACTACATTCATATACCATAAATGCATATGAGTATGAGCACACCTGGCATGGCTGAAAACATTGATGAAGCTCAATCATTGAATGACTGACTTGCAACCTATTAAACGGAGAAAACTGCTTTCAGGTGCTTTCCTATATGTATCCCCCAGCACCGTTATGAGTTGCAAACAATAGCGCTAACTGGCAGACAGTCTGCTAACTAGTGAGAATGACGATGGGTCCCACAGGGTACAAAGACTTAACGTTCAGAAATGCCCCCCGAAGGGTGACTACTAGTATTGCCATTACTACATATATTAAGGCTAAATAAATCCAAATTTCTTTTTAATTAGTCACCAAATATCTTAGATACTATTAAAAGAATCCTGACATTTCGAACGGTTGTCTTCAAAATCTCTAGAGGTAAGTGAAACACACCTTATTTATATTTACGTAAAAAATACGACCCTAAAAACTTAAAGTAATACCACATATTTTATAAGTGATTATTAAAAGGAGTCAAAATATGTTAAACTAAATTTACTGCTTTATTTTTAAATTGTAACGGTAACGATTCATTTGAATAAGTATATATAATGTTAGAGTGTGAATCCGTCGATCTTGTTTTGATGTCTTTCCATTAAACGTGGTTTTTTATTTGTCCCTTGTCGCATTGAGTTGTAGTTGGTCTGCACATTTTTCAATTTATATAAACAAAACATTTTAATTTCAGAAATTTAATTAAACAACGCTCTCAATGCAATGTCATGATAACATAGGTGTTGTTCATTGTTCTTCGGTGGCATTGACGAGCACTGTGCCAAATAGCCACATCGCTCTAATGGAGCCAATAAAAAACAGAGGAGCTTCATTGAAAACCTTACAGATTTTCTATATCAAATTCTTGCCACGTTGATGCAATGCAGTTAAGTTGTAAGTACAAAAAACGATTCTGGTATATTCGCATGCCGCAAGGAGTCCTAAAATGTGGAATTTAGTGCATATTTTTCTAAACATGAAATGAATCCAATTAGGTAACGCTTGGGAATTTGAAGGTGGTGACATTTTATAAACCCTATGATACAAGTAGTGGCAACAAGGGTTTGGTTATGCACAATTAATTAACACTTGCTCTAGTTAGGCGAAAAATCCCATAAAGTTTTCGCTTAATTAATTACCTAACGGAAAGATAGAGATCAAAGCGTTTTAAAATGAACACATCGATATACAAGATTTGTAGGTGTTGCCAAGGATGCTTGCTATTTATGTATTTTATATTGCTGTTGCCTTCCACTCAAGTGAACACAAAGCCTTCGCGAAAATCGCCGCTTGAATGCACGAGAGCGAAGCAAATCCCTTTAGTCATAATTCATTAATTCCTATATTTAGATTTGTGCACACGTTTTTGTCCGTGCTTATCCACAAAGCCACAGCGGGTGACGTCCACACACGTGAATATTTGGCTATAGGATGTTGTATTTGTATACCATTTACCATTTAGCCGTATTTTTATCTATCACTTAAGGGATGTTTTAAGATAAAATTAAACGGAACGAATAAGGGCGGTCATCATTTGAAAAATGTAAAGTGTCGCTTCCGCTATTATATGGTATTTTATTAATTACATATTCTAGTTGAGCATATATTTAATATAAACATAAACGAACTACCTGTAAGAGTTTGGCTTTATTAAAAGTGGCAAGAAGATCATTCAGTTCAAGTTAAAACTCAACAATTATGTTTGGTGATCATGTTAAAAATCTCGCTAAGTAATCTTCATCTATTTTGATTCTATAATTTTATATTCTAGTTTGTTTTACATAAAATGGGTACGAAACCCAAGATCCTAGACCACAAAGTTGTAAAGTGTTCTGTAAGTTAATTTTTTGGCGGCAAAGGCAATGATGCTGTTTAAGCTTGTTTTCTAAAAGAACAGGACGGTACATCAATAAGGGTGAAAGCAAAGGCATCAATTGATGACTTTATTGCATGTTGCTGCCTCTGGTGGGATGCACCGCTAACAAAGTGACAACAGCAACAACGGCAACCAAGTCCAAAGCTTTTAACGTTAATTTATGCAACTTTTGTCAAACGCGTCGTGTTTGTTCGTGTACTCGTACGTTATGCGGCACAGTAGCCATTGTGTGGCTCTAGATTGAGTTTTCGGTCGATTGTGGTCGGTGGTCGATGGTGACCCCCCACCACAACCCTACCCTTGAAAAGATGAAACTGTACTGAAACTGACTGACTGAGCCTCCTGCTATGTACAATATGTTGTACACTCCTTCAATTGTTTTATAAAATTGTGAGTAGTAGATTCAGGTGTCACTTCTCCTGTGCCTTTGCTGGGAACACCGGATGCACTTCCGTCGAAGTCCGACGTTAAAAGTAACTACAAAATGAACAAAATTATCATCAGCAATTCAATAAAGTGTCGTGCAAAATAAAATGGCCTGTTCACCTCCACGATTGCTGCAAACATTTTTACTGAAATGAAATGAAGTAAAATAAACTGTCGGTTTTTGTGCAGATTTTAATACATTTGAGTAGATCTGTAACACATACTGCTTTAAAGACTCCATTATAAATTTGATATACCATTTAATACCTTTTACAGAATATCAAAGATGAACCTAAAGTCGCAGAACCGTTTCGGTTCGAGTTGAGTATGTGGAGAATGTAAATAAGGAAACAAAATAATGATAAATTTGATATTCCGCAAGGAAATCGGTTAATTTTTGACAAAGTTACGACATTTTTTTGACAGTAAAATATGATAAATTTAGTTTTCCAGTTTTAATGCAGAATTAAATTAGGGGTAAAATAATGATAAACTTGATATTCCGCAAGAATATAGGTTGGCATTAAGATTGTCGAAAGCAAAATCTGCGTAACAGGCAGAATCAGACGTGGTTGACCCAATAAATAACAATAATTATACGATTCTATTGACATCTAGATCTCCGAGACATTCGTATGTCTTATTCCGAGCATTTATGAGAAATCCAACCTTATATTTTCATATTTTACTTAAAAATTTAAAAAAATCAGAAACATTGAAATTAAAATATATTGACAAAAATATATAAAACTAAGCATCGCGGAAATGTGCTATAAGAAAATGTACAGAGGCCGGGATAGCATTTTTCGCACGACCGAACGTAATGACACGGCGATAATAATATCACATCCACATTCACAATCATGGGCAAAATGGGAGAAAACTGTTGCTAAATACAGTGGTGTAGTATGAATGGATTGCACTTGAATAATTAAGAATACCCCCTTTTTTTCATGTCAATGGCCGCATTTCTCCTGTATCCTGATAGGTGCAGCACACTCGTAGCGTGGACTTTCAGCTATATTGCATCCCATCGTGAAACTTGGAGAATTTGAATTTCATACCCGAATAGGGGCAACGAGTAAGTGCCGAGTGAAACGCAATAGTGGCTGAAATTGCATTTTACATTTTACAAATGGGAATGAGAGTGCGCATGACTGTTGACTGTTATAAGGACTCGTGGGATTTTGTATTTGTTACAGTGTCGGCATTCGTTCAGATTCGTACTTGGGGTTCTACTTGGCACAGTACCTGTTGCTAACGAGTGAGCAACAGTTTAGAGTTAAACGATGAGATGTGTATCTATGGTGGTGAGTTGCGCAGATACTTCATGTACTCGCAGCAATGAAGCTGCAGAAGCTGCAGAAACTGCAGCAACAGGCTGCGCCGGCAATCCTCTCACAGGAGCACATCACCCAGAATGTGACAATATGTGGCACATGGATTCTCAACATACGCAGCTTCGTTATTGGTACATTACATAGGTGATTTCTTCACTTTCAACAAAAATAATTTTATTTTCTTTTAAATTGACTCGTATAGTTTCCAATCCAAAATTTTACTAGACTTTCAAGTCGAATTGCGTTGTCAAATCTAGTCCGATTTTAATGCGAAATGTAATTTTAATCAGTATTTAGATTCTAAAATGGTTTCGAATTTAAGAATAGTTGACACAGTAACTTGTTTCATTAATCAGTAACTTGTTTCATTAACTAATGACAATCAACAAAGAGTAAAAAGACTAGGACCACTGTAAAGGCTCTCTAAGCGTTGAAGTTTCGCCGAACATACGCCCAAATCCGAAGGCGCATTAAAAACAACAACTTAACGTCACCAGCGTGCAACACAATTCAGGATACGAGTTGAGAAAACGGACGCTTCGTATTGTCATTAGTGACAGCGACGACGCGTCGCATAGCAACACATAGCATAGCTACACTGAAAACGATTGTAGGTACGTTGTAGGTAGAACTAAATGGTTAATGTGTATGCCCCTGCAGGACTATTTTAAATGTTTCATAAAACAAAAAATGTACAAATTTTAAAATGTCCAACATTACAGTTTTATGTAAACAATTTTTACTGACTTCAGCGAATGCTACTCATAAGTTAATACATGTTTTTCTGTACATTTACATATTTACATGACAATCCCAATCCTTCACATTCAAATTAATGGCATTTTAAACATAATAATCTTACAGAGCCAAAAAGGAGAGAATACCAAATAATCTGTAAAGAAGGATTAAAATGTGCAAAAATCGAAGATTATTTCTGTGGGATTTTCTCGCAACATTTTCGGACAGCGCCGGCAGTCTCGACATTTGTACACACTCATAGAAAATGAAGCACGATTATTGCGGAACCGGATGTGTCAACGCATACATACATGCCTATGTGAATGTATGTATACAAATTTGCATTTCTTCACACAAAGCTGTGTGCAGATTTAGTAGTACATACATGCATATAAACAATGCAAAGTGTGTGTGTTTGCAGAGTATTCCGCCTGTTGAATATGGATGGTAAATGCGAAACACGACGCAACAGGCTACGCTTTTGAATTCCTTCAAAATGAAATCGCTAGGTACAATAATTATATATCTTGTATATCTATATGTAAGGGAGTCAACTAATCATATTACTGTACATGTACATGTAAATACATATCTGAATTTCAATGGGTCTTTCAATATTTTCAGATTAATATTATGCATGTACATATGAATATATGCATATATCTGTATCTGTGCAAGTATAGAAGTGGATGGTGTGCGCTCATGCTTATTTTTAACGCCTTCGTATTTGATCTCAATTTTTAAGTTTTTGTTTTTCTTCTGGTTTTTACACACATACGAGTACGTTGCAATACGGGCTCATACATACACAGTATACCAGCGGCTCAGACTACGGCTTTTCTGTTGCCACTGCGTCTGCCTGTTGCGCCGTGACTAGTACGGCCCGATATGGTTGCTAATGTACATGTATGTATGTATACATGCTTGCACCAAAACATAGACACATACACATACATATAGAAATATATATATATATATATATATATATATATATATATATATATAATAAATAATGAATTCAACATAGAACACGAGCATCGCGGGCGAAGGCGATGAGTCTGCGTATCTAAAGTTGCAAGATGCAAAGTTCAGTCGTTTAACTGCCACGTCCTAAGGCAGTTTAGCGCGCTTGTTACGAACTGAACTACAAAAGACGACCGCCTTACAATAGACATAAGTACGCTAACTAAGTTGCAAATCAAACTAAATATGTACATAAGTACACACGTATGTAAATAAAGGTAGATTCTTATATACTTGCATATGAGTTTATATAAAAAAAAATTTTTGTGCAAAGCATTAATAAGCCCAAGTTGCTATTCTTCATTTTGTTGTGTTTTTTATGTGAAGTGAAACACTTATGTGCAATAGTAGTCACGGAACATCAGGTAAATATGCTAACAACCTAAAATACTAAATATCTTTATACCATCTAGTTGACTGAATATCTTTATAATTAAGTGATTGACAATCAATAATTCCCTGTTTTTACATTAAGGGCAAATGAAGAGACTTAGAATATCACAGATTCAACAAAATTTGCGAATAAGCGCTTGAGAATACACAATAAACTATGTATACTGGGTGTCAGTGGTTAGACGCATCAAATTAGCATCGACACTATAGCAACACTGAGATACAATTTTAATTGTAAGTTACAAGTAAATCGATTTGGACGAAATGGATACCTACTAAAATCACAACCTAAGTTTAAATTTTTTAAATTGGAAACCCGTTTCAGTGTTTTATTACTAATACTTCAAAAAAAATACCGAGTATTCAGAATTCTTAAGTAATATATTTATTTATTTCAAATCAAGGAGTAAGTCTTTTGACTTGGCCGTCGTATTACATTACATGGAATCGCTAGTAGCTGCAATCAGCAATCAGTAGCTATCGCAAAATATTGTTAGAGTACTTAAGTTCGTTTATTCTTCCATTAAAGATCAGAATTTCGAAGTGATCCGCTATAATGGTTTCTCCACTCATTATTTAAATGTTGTTTATTTACAAGATTTAATAGGACATTTGAAAGAGTTCCACTGCATGTTTTAGTTAATAATATTCTTTCGTTTTAAATTAAATTTGCCGTGTACTATAGCTATATCCGAGCGTTCATTTGGCGCACCAAGGCGCGTAAAAACGTGGCATCTACGATAACAGAGTGCCGTTTAAATGGTATACCATATACTAGAAAGTTTTTCATGACATTTAAGCACGAGAATCGATTAGAAATATGCATAGATGTAAGCTGGTCAGAGATGAACAGTTATCATAGGTGAAAGTATTGAAATATATTTTGATTACTGCGTTCTCATTGGTTCTAGCAGAATTTTATACTATACCTTAAAGTCACTCACAACTTTAAGCAAACATTCTTCGCTTTTACTCAAGTACATAATTCACGAGCATAACGAGTCCTTACTCAACGCACATTCTACTCAGTTTAGCACTTTAGTCTGAGTTCTGTTTCGCAAGGTTTGCAGAAAATGCTTTCACATCCGCCAGCCAAGAAAGAAAGAAGATTAATTAAGAAAAATGTGAAAATTGTTTTGATTCATTACAATTCTGAAAACCAACCATCTGAGTTTTGGATCTAATTTTGTGAGCAGTAGGTATTCATATTTATCTTTTAGCAAAACTGCCATATTATTTTTCTTTTTAAGCTGACGAAAAATGTAAGTTTCGGTGATAATGTATTTATTAGAAGTAACACAAAATCTGTGTGGGTCGAATTTGATTACTCCAGATCCCATGGTCTCAGAGATCTACATAGTCGGACAGATAGTCGGATATGGCTGTTGATGATGCAATGTAATTCAAATTCAGAGCTTCTAGTGCTCAGTCAAGTCGATTTTAAAAATATTAATGAGAAATAATACACACTTTATTAGATCGAAGATTTATTTCACACATTATTGGTAATAGCATAGTTTTTATTTTGTTACATAATAAAAATGCATTCAAATTCATATGAGTATCTACAATTCATTTTCACTTGTACAACTGCCTATCCCTACCTCGACTCTAGAGTCTTGTATATGTGTTATGTCTATTCTTGTACTAAAGTTGATTAGTCAGTTGACATCAGCAACAAATCAACAAACAATGCTTTTCGACATTGTTTATGTACAAGTTGCTGGATTCGCATTGCCACACTATTCTGTTCTTATCTGAATATATAATTTTTTATGGTTTGTTCCTCTGATTTTGCTTGCAACAGAAACTGAAAGAAACTAACATTGTTCAGGTCGAACAAAGCGAAGAGCGGTAAAAATTCGAAACACAAGTTTGAACAAATGTTGCACAATGAATTTTAAATCGCATGTACGTAAGAGTTGTAGACGCAGTCGCTTATGGTTCCTAGTGGAGAAGGAGTCAACGTTCCATGGCCACATCGACGGCTATTAGCAATCCATGCTCAAATCGATTGGCAACAATTCTAAAAGCATTTTATGCAGCAATCACAATTTCCTTTTAACGCCGCAACGCGACACGACACAAACACATAAATGCAAAAATATACATACGTATAGATGTGTATACTCAATTAAGTACGTATATATGTATACATCCATATGTACATACATCTGTGTACGTACTGCGTACTTTACTATATAAAGCGGCCAATATCAAAGGGTCCGGCAGAGAAAGAGAGAGATGAGCAGAACAAGCACTCGTAAGTACCAACGGCCGTCCTGGCCAGGTCCTAGAGTCCTGGATTCCCGGCTAGCTGACCAACCAACCGGCCATTTACACAATATGGCAGCGATCATTCGCACCATATGACGCTGAGCAGCACTGGCCTCCTGCTGCCAGCAACATAGCAGTACAGAGCGGACTCTCCCTATTGTTTATCTTCCTCTACACGTTCTTCTCTCCGTCACTCTATCGGCCGCGTTCAATGCAATTATACGCGAGTCAGGCAAGCTGCGTTCGTCGCTTGGCATTTACTTTATCCATGATTTAGCATTCTTTTTGATTCAGCAATTTTTGCTTCTTGCCTGTCTTATCACACCATACATTCCTATTCATACTCCTACTTCTACTCATACTCACATGTATGTGTACTCTATGTATATATAGGAATCTCTGATTTCAGCCTAGTACCAAAAGGGTACAAAGGCTCATGAGTTTGTTACAATGTCTGTCAAACATGTAAACATCTTGATCTCAGATTTATAGTTATAGTTATAGTTTAATTGTTTGTCCACCAAACAAATATTTTATATTTCTTTTTATTTTATATTTCACCTTTTTTTTAATTTGACTTTTTTTGTATTAAATTTAGGGTGATTAAGTCAAACGACTGCAAAGATACGCGTGCTGGATATCTAAGATTCGAGCACCTCGCCTGCTGCGTCCTTACTTTTCCTGCCAGCTACTGTTCTGATTGTTTTTTAACTTTAGCGTTTGTTAGTCCCAGGGCATTGCGCGCTAAAAAAAAACGCTACGAGGCATAAATAACAAAAAATAGAAGAATATGTATACGTTTTCAATGCCTTTTCGTTGGTTCGTGTCGTTGTCAAAGTCATTGCCGTCGCAGCCACAGTCGTCGTCGTCAGTAACAGTCACACTGTTACACCGTTACCAACGCACTGCACATTGAGGATGAATGGCTCCGCAAGTCATGGATGTTGCAATTTAAATGGATTTATTCATTTACCATAGAACTCCATAGAAAAACACGAAATAGACGCACATGGCGGTTTTTTTTTTGTTGTTTTTTATTTATTTATTTTCTTTTATCTATTTCAATACCTAAACATTCGATAGTAACAAGTACAAGCTTTTTAATGCATATCTAATATTTTAGGATATGCTATGTGAGTGTTGTTAACAGAACTATTTTGTTTATTTGGTATTATCAAGCATAATTGACTCATTAATGGAAACATTCAGGCGAAGTAGCAAATCGATCATTCGTCGAAAATACTTCTGGAAATGACGATATCCCAAACATATTTATAAAATTATCAACGCTGATCCAAGTCCAAAGTGAAAGAACGGCATGGTATTGATGCAGAGTAATCTTTCAGTAACTACATCGCGAAAAATCAAAGTAAGTTGATCGACGCATATTCCATATATACTGAAGAGCGTTATAAATCATTCCGCGAAATTTAATACATATTACTCTATTTTACAGTCCATATCACTGATCAGCTTCTGTTACCTACATTTAACTAACCAATTATATGTATGTATGTTAGCTGGTCAGAGATGAGCGTTCTATCAGTAGCCGATTGCGCATCACTGTAAGCTAGATGAGTGTTGCAGTGTTGCAGCGTGAGAAAAGCGAGTGTTAACCAACACTCCGTAAAAACATTACAACGCAGAAGTAAGTCGTCGCATAAAAGTTAAAAGAAAGTCGAGATTAAAAGTCGTCCCTAGTTATTATTGAACCGCAAGAATTGTTTACTCATTAACTCACAAAGATCACGTTATAATAATACTAATTTAAATATTACACTTTACACCTTCTTACTCATTAAAAGTATTTATACTAAAGCAGATCATATTTGTTTTCTGACGATAACATAAATATCGGAATAGTTTTTGAAAACAAAAATCAATCATAGAATATATAGGAGCTTTTCAGAAAGTGTTTAATCTTGCTTGAAGCATAGCCACGTAGCTAAAAACTTTTGTTTCGCTACAGTTTTAAGGCTGAGTGTACAAATAAAACAACTATATCTATACCATTACGAGTACAACGACCAACTTTGTAGATTAAGCCAACGGGTAGTGTCCGGACTGCTGGAAAAATGAAGCACATCTTTTTTAACTAGGACCATGGAGTCGGCGTCATTCATATCACAACTGCGATGGTGTCAGACTGAAACGGTAAATAATAAACAATACGCAATGGTGTTCGGTGTGCATTGCAGTCTTTATTTTTATTTATTCTTTCACTTTGTGTTTTCTACGCATCTTACGGCAGGTGGTACTATGCCATATAAACGAAACAAAACGATGGGAAAAATGTCTTACAACTTTTAATTAGTTTTTACTTAAAACCCACTTACAGAGAATGACTAGCAGACAAGCAGTTCTTCAAAAGAAACTGCACTAGGCGTACAAGATAACTTGAATGCTTCGGATAAGACACAATTGCTTTTCCCAAATAATAACATCTGATTTTTCTTGTATTCATATTATACCTGTGTACCATTACTCTCCTTGGTTAGTCATCATAATTTTAGGAAACAGAATAATAACATAAACAGATATACAACGCAACATTTTCTCATAACATCTCAAATATTATGTTGCGTGTATTAAAATAGACAATAAATATAAAGAAAGTATACAAGAAATTTATGTACATATATGCCTGGCATAATAATATGTTAAGTTAACCGTTCAAACTATTCAGCAACATTGCGCCAGTAATTGTTGAATTTTAATTAGACTTTAAACCAATAGAAACATACTCAAATTGTCACTATCAGCACTAAAAAAATTCTATAACTCTTAATCTCTATCATTAAGATTAAGGTAATTTAGAAAAAACATTAAATTGAAAGGTGGAAAGGATATTTCCCAAGAAGCTTCCCAGCCAGATATACGGAAAATGTTAATTAGTTTTAATGCTATGACGAAATGTCAACAGAGGTTTTGGACTTCATAGAAAATTTGTATGGATGCAAACTAAGACACGACGACACCTTAGAAAGTTACTTCATCATTGTTCTTATTGATGGCAGCAACTACCCGCTTTATTGCAATTAAACTCAACTCCAGATTATTTTATTTAAAAACAAAGAAGCGAAAAATTGTGCTATAACGTCTCACAGTGAGACAATCTATCACTTGTTGTTCAATACTGATATTTATAAAATTTAAATAGCATTTGATAGAAAATTTTCTACGCTTTAAATTAACATTGCCGATTAAAGTTGAAAAATATATTCTGTGCATAGCCGAAAAGTTACGATCTGATCCCGATGGACTATTTTTTGTGTGGTTCCGTCAAGAGCAAGTGCGATGCTAACCATCCACAGACGATTGACGACCTAAAGTACGATTTTGGGGACCATATTATCGGAAATGTGCTAAAGATTTGGTGAATCTGATGGCCTTTTGCAAGGATTTCCGGGGTAGCCCTATGATCGAACGGGCTTCCACAAATCTAGCGCAGTGTTGGGACAAGTATAATATCTAAAAAAAAACCGACCAGACAAAATCTTTTCGAACTTTAAGCAATTAAAGAATTGGGCTGTTTTTGATTTAGAGAAACTTTGTCACTACCCACTGTAAACTGTTTTAAGGCTTATTTAATAGCTACACTTACTTTTGACTTGTAACAGTGTTGCTGTAACTATCGTCATTTGCCTAAGTATTTCTTGGGATTGTACAGGACAATATAAGTTGTATAAATTGGGTAACTTAAGTTGGGTGTCCGATATGTAGCTTTCAATAATATTTTAACACTATATAGAATAAAATTTGCATTTAAATATTAGTGTTACGAAACACTTAAAGAATTTAAAATTAAATCAATTACTTGCTCAAACAATTCCTATATTATTTTGATTAAAGCGAAATGTCTTCCAATGTATTTTGTATATTTATATTTAAGATTCAGTAGCCGGCACAAAGAAACATGTGAGCAAATAGAATCAAAATGCTTGACCTGACAAAAGTGACCAACCGGACTTTGTTAATAAACGTGACAGATTTATTAGTTACGGCTACTGCTATTCAAAGTCTATCACACACACACTCAGCTACATTGACCACAACAAGATAACTAGCAACTGGCAACTGGACACGAATGCAGCAAAGGTGTCTGCTTTCAATGTCCAAGATAAGTCGTATGTCTAAGATAAACTTAGAGCTACGAAAAACCTAAAATCTACATAAATCATTCGGTGTTAGTTTTTGGACAACTGACACGAAGTTCAATTTATAAGCACGTACACACCTTCGGTATAAGAGTATGCATGTTTGTAATGAAAAACAACTGGTAACTTAATTAGGTTTTTCTTTGCGATTTGAAAATAATTATTTTATTTTTTTAATAACGGATTCACAGTTTCAAATTTTTAAATTAATCAATGTACAATTTTATCATAAATAAATATGGAAAAATTTATTATATATAAATAAACTTTCACAATTAAAAAAAAAAATTCAAAATAAAAATCAATCATAAAACGATGAACCACAAAAATGTTTTTAAAAATAAATTTTTAAAAATAAAATGTTTGTGTTTTACATATTATTTGATTTCAATCATGGTTTATTCCAATCAAACTGACAACAAGGAATACAAGTACTCGCACCTATTATTTGCTATCTACCCTAATATACGAAAAACCTATTTTCCTTTTTTATGTCATCGAAAAAATCACACTCTCGACCAGACGGCGAGACATTGTAGCGGAAGTCACTTAATTTCTGTTCATTTTCCGCGTTCACAATTCATATCCGTTTGTGCTTTAGCCTTCAAGAGCTATCTGTACGGGATCATCTCCCACTACCTGCAACTAGGGGAAATGGGAAATGAGAAATGAGTGGCGGGCCTGTAAAAGGCACTCATATACAAAATATTTTATACATGCATATAGGCATTGTAGGACTTATATATAAGTATTGACAAGAGATCTTTAAATTGCAGGTTTACATAGTAAATAGTACTTGCACATTTACATTATTAGGTGAATTTTTAGGTGTATTTATTTGTATGTTAATGATTACTTTAGTATGAGTATTAGTATGAGTGTTACCATTATACACAAATTAAAGAAAGAAAAATCTGTAAACAGTTTAAGTGCTAGGACGCTTAAGAACGACAAAGCGGTACTTATACAATTTGCATGCTCCTTTGTGTGTTACAATTCCGTTCTATAATCATCTTCACAGTATCAAAATTTATTGTATTGTATTCTCTCCACCTTTGTACTCATGTACGTAACACGGACAGAGGAAGATATCTTCCAAATTGACAGTGCCACTTCGGAATTTTCCTCTACTTCGAATATGGCTAAAGAACGCTATTATAATCAAGTTCAAAATCACTTAACTTAGAACTTTATTCTCATCATAATAAACAGTGTGTAATAATGATGAGATAATACCAAAAACCAAACCACATGACATTTTCATCTAAATGTGCAAGGAGGTGTTAATTTTTATTGCCTATTCCATATCGGCTTGTTGACTGAGTGTCTGCGCATTTTTGTGTCTCCTTGTTTTGATTGTGATGAACGTGTGTACGGGATAATATTCTTAATATTCTACTGATCTGCAGTTAAAAACCAATAAGCGATAATTATATTAATTTGGACGACAAAGAATAAATAATAGTTATCGTAATATATTGTTTGAAGGACAAAAGTGATATTCATTAAACTTATCACAGTGCTGTGCACAGAATATCCGTAGTCGATTTTCTTAGTTGTATTTTAAATTTGTTTTTTACATTTACACATATTTTCCATATTAATCTCATTTTAATATACTCCACTTCGAAAACTTTTTAATCACTTCAAAAATTACGTCAAACATGTCTGCACACTTTTAAGCTGTTTGTTGATAAAATAAATCACTAAAATCGAGGGCTTTCTACGTTTTCGTTGTTGGTATTGAAGCTTATGATGTTAATATGTATACTGAGCGTGGGAATTATACAGGTGTATATAACAAACTAATTTTCCAATGTACACAAGTAGGTGTAACATAGAAATATGTATGGTATACAATTTGCAAATACGTATAGTTAGATAAGTTGAAGTTGTACAAAACTGTTTAAAATTATCTAGATTGAAATTCAACATTACTGAAAAGTAATAACGTACTTGTAAAATATCAGAAATATACTACTTGCAATACGTTTTAAAGAAAATAAATTTTTTTTGAATATCAAGTAAATATTTACAAACATTTTACTGAAATCGTAGATAAACAAAAACAAATTGTGCATTTTATTTGTAATCATAAACAGAAGCTGCAATGAAATATTACATGTCGTATACATCTTGTTGCACAGATGTAAACATCTCTATAAATGCAAAGGATTTTAAAAGCTGACACTTTTAGTGGCTCAAAAACAGGGAGTACTCCACGTAATTTTAGACAAAGGGTAGACCAACAATGATGAGATATTGTACTGGATTGTGGTTCAAGTGGTTCCTTACTACGACTCAAGCTCACATTAAGACTTCTGCACGATTTCTTCAATTCCAAAGGGGCCGGCATGTATAGTTAAGCACCGTCATGCCGTTTCTGTTACTCGTACTAAAATGAAATGTGGCAGGTAATTAAGCGGGCGAAATTGCTAAATTATTGCAATTTATAGCGCGAAATCTAGGCATCTCCGTACTCTGTACTCCATGCTCCCAGACATGTCGTCTGCTCAAGTTAATGAGATGTTAAAATGAAAACTCTTCTCTGGCTGTTGGGCGTAGTTTAGTTTCCTTTGCGTTGCTATATCACAATTTTCCCCAAATTCCTTTAAGAGTTGGCCCTGACTTTTTGTAGAGTTCACTGTATCAACTTCTTCCGGCGGAAGGTTTTTGCTGACTGCTGCCTGCTGTCTGCACCTGTATTGTTTAATGACGAGACCATTATTAATATACGTGGTATAACGGATCCCAGTAGCACGACTACGAGCGTTTAAGTAAAATCGACTTGGGACTTTCCTATTACATGTGATATGCAAATTTATTGTACAGTCTACTTTTGAACAACACTGTATTAAGGCTTCAGTCGAAATACTCTACGAGTACTTCATACTTATTATAAAAGAAAATCACTGGGAGCATTTACTAGGTTATTCTGATCAGAAACCATAATTAAAAATTCTATTAGTAATCGCCTCTTTATTAGTATCTGCTGAATGGATTGAAATCTTTAAATAAAAATGTGGCAGCCTCATGCCATCTCTGACTGGTTTCAATATTCACAGTGCATAACAAGTACAAATAAATTTATCTCATTCATTATTATACTCTTTACTTAAAAGCAAGATGTGTTTCCTTACTTGAAGAATGTAATGTTAAACCAAAATCTTTGTTTTGAAAACAATATCTTGATTTTAAAACATTTTTTGTATTCGTGTACAGTCTATAAAGTACGACCCGTCATTAAATATGCCAGTTAACACCACAGAAGTTCCAATGCAAAATCAACAAAAACCAAAAAACTCACATGCATGATAGCAAAAAATAAATTAAATAAAATCAGCGCCCCAAAGCGGTTTTCAACTCACTCATCGCAACTGCTGCCGATTTCAATGACGAAGGCGATCTCCATTCATATACCCACGTCTGCCACTATGGGTAATTTTCTCACCTTTTCGAAATAATTTAATAACTTGAGACGGATCAAGTTATTTACTCTTTATATAAAAAAAATTAAAGGGTATATTGTTTTCGTTGAAGTGTATGTAACAGGGGAAAGGAGGCATCTCGAGTTCTACAAAGTATATACTCGAATATTCGTCATCAACATCAACAGCCGAGTCGATATAGCCATGTCCGTCAGTCTCTTTGTCTGTCTGTCTTTCCGTCCGTATGAACAACACAATCTCAAAGACTATAAGACCTAATGCAATCAAATTTGTCACACAGATTCCAATTAAGTTGGAACAGGTCGAGTGCGCTTACAGTTTTGAAGAATAACAGTAAGAGCACTCATAAATTTTAAATCAACCGAGTAAATAATACTAATACTATAAGACTATTTTAAATTTATTATGCTTACTGCATATCTATTGAATTAAATTAAATAAAACTACTCTTAAGCGTATAAGGTTAAGATAGTCGGTTATATGCTTAGCGTGAATTTATATAATAAGTTCGGAACACTGGGTTGGCATCCGAGCGAAGTTAATTGTAATCTATAAAGGAAAGGAGCCACAAGTGCCACCAAAAAATCGTTTTATAATTGAATTCTATTCAGTGACAATTTTCGTCCGTAAAGTTGATATACTAATCGTAAGGTTTTTTGATTTTCCAACACTATTATTACGATAATTATTTTGTCAAATCGATTCCAAAATCTGGTATTTTTGACAGTCAGAAATTTCCTGCTTATTGTATCATGATTGGTCATCAACCTGCTGAATACCTCCAATGTCATATAAATATTCTTTGAACAACCAAATTCTTGAAATTTTGTAAAGGTATCACAAAAAGTTTATGAACAAGTTTTTGATGTTGTTGCCGATTGCTTTATATGATCGGCAAAGCTCGATTCTTCATGGAAGTAAAAAATATTAAAGTTGGTTGAGTTACATCCGAACATCCGAGTACATAAGAGAACTTGAGTATACTCATTCGGTAATTTATGAAATTCGGTCGACTATGGTCGGACGCAACTAGAAGCGTAATAAACAAGCGCGATAAGCTGGAACTAATTTAGTAAACAAGCTTTGAAAAAGGGCACTAGCAAGGACCAGGACCAGGAGCAGGACCATCACGTTAGACAAGCGACAAGCAGCCGCGGATATTCCGTTCAAATCTCACCCCAAACCTGAATCTGAATCTGAACCTAAACCTAAAACAATTCATGTGTGTGAGTGCGCACTTAACGGGTGAAGGGGCAGCAGCTTATTTTCTGATGTCCTGTTATCCCCTCCCTTCATGGGCAAGTAAACTACACTTCATTCTTGCATTTACTAAGGGGAAAATTCTTCAAATTTACTTTGTAAATACAAATCCCAACTCATTAAGGAAATAATATGTTTGTTGTCTTTTTTCGTTTCATATTTGATAAATATAGCAACAAACAGGTTGTTCAGTGATTCGATACCAGCGACCAAAAGAAACTATATTATCTATAGTATGCCCTTAAAACCATATTAGGTTCTAAAAAATGACAACAAAAACTATAGCTTGTGTCTGAGACCTTCTATTCTTGAAGAAAAATATAATATCATTGTTCATAGACTTTTGATGGTCGAAAATTTTAAATCTAAGCTTTCTACTTTTTATCCTATCCTTAAATAGTAATACAAAGCAACATTATTGATTAAGAGACCTGTTATCTTTCTTTTTATGAATCATGCCAAATTGGACATGCCAAGGTGGCTAAATGAAAAGCCTGGCTAAATATCAAACTGATATAACTCAAATGAAAACCGATTTTCAAACGAAATGCCGTTTTAATCATAATTTGGCCTCTAAATTCACGACGCAATGATTTTAATTATTTTCTTAAATTCATTTAAAATATTTTGGGATAACTCCAGTTGAGTAATATGCCGAGACATTTCCACTCAAATAAATAAATTGTTTGGCGGGAGTTCGAAATTCGTTTACTGTGTGAATCAGATACAATTAACAGGACGCCAATTTGAATCGGCCACGCATCTATTTCCTGATAGCACGCAGATTATGTTTACACTTGTATGTACTTATGTATGTATGATACATTGATAATAGAATCGCTAAAGGGCGTTTAAAATTCAAGAAATATTGCTTGTTTTCAATATTTCAGCATGCATACATGCAAGTAGATTCAAGCATGTACATTATTTGAATTCCCTGGATTTTGTTTGGCAAAACACTTCAAAGCGCTAAACGTATAGACCGCTACCTATCTGTGGTAAAACTAAGACCCATGCAAACCTTATACACACTCCCACTCACACAAACATACACACACACACATTCATATACACAAACATTGAATAAAGGTTACTGTGAGGCAGAGATTTATGTCGTCTGCGCAACGTTCTTCTCCCGCTGGTTTACATTCATTCGGGAGGCAGTTTGTCTGCAAAATACGCCGAAAAAAAGGTAAAAATGATGAATTTCCATACTTTCACGCTTCGTGGAGTACTGTTGCCCTTGCCTTGCCTTGCTGGCTTCCGTTTTGTCCAGTCAATAGCTCTGACAGCAACAGCACCAGCAGCAACAGTTGAAAAGGTGAGCGGCATAACAGCTGCGTTAGCAGCGCCGTCGACGTCATCGTCATGCCCCAGCAGCAGCAGAGCAGTGGGCAAAGCAAAGGTAGACACACTAACAGTGCCATTGCTAGTGTCAGTGCACAGTGCATAGTTTCCCCGCCATCACGAGGTGCGGCTCGTGCCACTGATTTTGCCGAGCAATACCGAACGGCGACTACTCGTTTAATGGAGGTAGGTATGTAGTTAGAGGGGCGAATTTCAGTGCCAGTCTCTACAAATGTTGACCATTTAGCCATTTCTAGACCATTGTTTTTTCTTTTCTTTGCCGGCAAAAAATATAAGAAAAATATCCTGCTTTATAGATTTTTAAATATAAAAATCGTATATAATAGGAGAGTCAGATAAATAAAAAGCATTTTAGGTATATTCCAACACATGAAACAAGACAAATATTACGAAAATAAAAAAAAAACTAAAAAAAATAATAACATACATATGATGTTATAAAATCTTCGGAAAATAGTAACAAGTATAACAATTTTTGCTTTTTTATGTTTGTTCCCTTATTTCTATGGTTTTTTCTAGTCGGTTGTCCTCTTTCTGTTTCTGTGGTGAGAAGTTGGCATCACTGCTCTTCACACTCCATTCTGCTTGATTCCGAGGGAAAGCGATTGCGTCGATGTCGGCAGCAACGGTGACTGCGATGCGCTGGGGACATCTCCTGTTCTTACACATACGTATGCATATATATATATATATATATATATATATATATATATATATATATATATATATATATATATATATATATAAAAGTCATGCACATATATATTATATGTATAAATATATGTATATATGTATAAATATAAATGTGTGTATATATATACATCTATATATACATACATATATACATATATATTTGACTTAATGCATACAGACTAACAAACAGACAGACACGCTTATAACACCCACAGCTCACGCGGCTTGCGACTCGCCCTTGCTCGTGTTCGTGTTGTTTCGGATTTTTCGCTTCGTGTTGGGGGTTGGAAAAGCGTAAGCGTTCACTGTCATTAGGCTCGCTGTCATGATGCCCAGTAAAGAGTTTTCATTATAAATGAAAATCTGTTGTTAGTTCATTCCATTCGCAACGTTCAAGGCACAAGTACACGCCAAATGCTTAACAGCGGTTATCTTAACATTTTAGTCAATTTATCTTTTATTGTCAGTTTCGCTTTGAATATCGTGTCCGCGTCAAAAGCCACAAGCTGAACGAGTACCACAATATTTTTGTTCAAGTGTTAAAAAATAGATAACTGTGCAATATACCATTCAAATAAATACTAAATAAAAAAGGATGCCCAACTCTTTCACTATGTTGATTAAATAAAAAAAAACAGTTTAAGTTCACAACACAATTTATGTTAAAGCATACATACATAAATACAAGGAATGATATGATCAGAAAAATCGCAGTACTGTTAAAGGTATACTTGATGCGGGTAAGTATTCAATTATTATATTCACAAATTAATGTTAAGCTGCAATATATTGCAAAAGGTTCCAGCTCGTTAACAGGTGCCCATTGTGGAATGTGGTTTGCCGGTTGCCAATTGCTCGAAATGTAGCTCCAAATTCTTAGCAGATGAGTAAAAATTATAATGATTTTTAGTATGAATTTAGTTGGAAAATGTTCGTATTCATACATGTATATGAATACATGAAGAAACAAAGAGTTGAAAACTATTTCAGCCTATGATAGTTTTTGTATTGGAGGAAATCAGCGTCGTTAGTTCGTCGAAGCGCGGTACAAACGATCCAAAATCACTCAGTCACACAGCAAGTCAGTCAGCCGAGGCTTTGTTGCACAATCAAACAGTCGAACTCGAACTCGTACTCGAACATACCTCAGCTGGCTTTTGTGTACTCACTCTTTATGTTTATTGATGCACAATTAAACCACATTTGGCCAGACCAGACCAGTCAAGCAGACATTCAGACAGACGGTTAGGCTGTCATCCGGGCAACAAACCGAATCTTTATACACTGTCATGGTCTATTGCCAACCCAATTCACTTCAAGTGATTTTATATTCCAAAGCATTTCATCATAGGCATGACCAACATATGCACTTTAATATTAACGAGCTTGCACATACATATACGCACAAGCTGGGTTAACCTGGTCTTCAGTTCTTCTTCATAATTTTTAAAATTCATCATGATTTTCGAATGTGGTATCTACCACATTTTTACACAATAATAAATGAACTATATTGAAATATATAAATATATTGAAAGATAAAAAAAATGATTTTTTAAGGGATTCTATCGTTATCCCCTAGGTTACCAAGCAAATTTTTTGGTAATTTTTGAATACATTATTCGTTAAGATCAACTTTGAATCAAACTCGGTTGAGTTGATTTAAATTTTTTTAAATAAATATTTATATTTATTTTAATATATATTTTTGAACGATTAAGTATTCGAAATAAATATGCAAAATATTTGAATAAAAATTTTCTTCAAAGTATAGATTCCTATTAATTACCGACTAGTTTAGGTCATCTTTAAAATGAATAATCTCGTCGTTGCATGTAGGAAATGTCCCTGTTATTTCTGACTGACAGTATGTCACAAATCGAGCACACGTCATATCATTGATGAGTACATATACATAACGTATTCAAATCGGTCAGGACTCGCTTGAATATGTTGATAAGTTGATGACATGACCGATGTCGAAGGCAGTTGTGATCAGATAAACGTGACACATAAACAAAAGTTGTGGAATTTGTATTCGTTGACGTATTCGAATGGCAACGCAACTGCAAACTTGGTCCATTGATACAACTGATAAAAGTACTGCCAGGCATGAGAACCAACGGAAATGTGCGAATTACAATAAACACATACACTTTCTCAAACACA
Source organism: Drosophila sp. st01m (assembly GCA_018901795.1). Taxonomy (NCBI): domain Eukaryota; kingdom Metazoa; phylum Arthropoda; class Insecta; order Diptera; family Drosophilidae; genus Drosophila; species Drosophila sp. st01m. Next base: position 36,649 of record JAEIFG010000706.1, on the reverse strand, counting down.
CACTAGGAAATAACTGAGTGACTTAACTAGTGGCTGTTTATTACTGACTTTCCTACTTCCGTTTTCATGCTTTGCATAGTATGACATGCACTTATATTTGTATGTGTAAGTGTGTTTACCATATATTCGTAGGTATTTGCCACTACAAAAGAGTTTCAATGCATCCGCTACAACATTAGCTGAAACACTGTCACCAAATTAAATGCAACCAACTTTGGCATTCATCATTTGCATTCTTATATTATAATAATACCATTTATTATTAATGTTACTATTATTATTTTTATTCTTATTTGTATAATTATAATTATAATTATTATTACATACATTTAAAAAGATACAGGTCAAGGCTCGTTCAGTATTTTATCATTTTATTTTTGGTACCAATTCCGGTTTGTATCGATAAACTACAAAAAAAAATATATTGGTTTGTAAGGTCAGAGCAACCGGTTTATCGATGGATGATAAGACAAAATAAACGTAGTTAATCCATGTAAAGCCTGAAATTCCAAAAAAAATTTTACATGTGATGTATCACAGGAACATGGATATGTTTTGGACTAAATAAATATATATGGTATGAGGATAAAATAAATCTATTGTGTTGCTGTTTTTTGACCTTTTGATGCATCAAAATATAATTGAATTTGTGCTAGGCTTTTTAACCATGTTGTCTACTCAATCAATGGCATCCAACAACCAGCCATGTTTTAAGTGTATTAGTCGTAAATTGGCTAGTAGCAAACTTCATTAATTCGCTGTTAAATGCACTTTGTTCTTTGTCCTATGTTTTAGTGATAATAACCTTCCACTAATTAAACTGGAGTTAACAATAACCTAGTTAAAAATTCAAATACTTTCAGAGACTCGATCGTACTCTTACTTCAGTGATTCACTTACACGCACACATATTTATGTGGAAAATATATTTGCTTTGATTTTTAATCTAATATGATTAAGGCATCGAAGGTGCACTCTGCAGTCATGCTTAAGTTTATAAATCAGAGGTCGGCACTAACAAAGTCACATTTAAATAAACAACAGACAAAACACGTGGCAAGAGAGAAAATATACTAGTACTATAAAATATATATAGTTCATATACAAATACTTGTATGTAACTACAACGCACTGTTACTTCGTTCTCTCAATGTACTCGTGTTACCATTTTTCGTATGATAATTAACTGCCAAATGAGTTAGTTTTAATGCATATATAATAATAGTATATAATAATCGATTAAATACAAAATTTTCATTATGTGCCTTTTGATTTGTATGTACCATATGTACATAATTGTGTTGCGAAAGTGGTTTTTTACGATATAAAAGCAATACAAATTTTATTAGTGCCATCCAAATATTGCACATCGACGATCTATTTCGAGAAATCAGTCAAAAACTCAAAAAAGTCAATATATTTCTGAATTAACCCAAAAATTTGATGATTTAAAAAATATTTTGATATTAAAATTTTAGTTAGGCCTAACTCTTAGCTTTTCAAAACATTATTGCCTTCTACGATCGGTGAAAAAACATCGGACTAATAAATTTTATAAGAATACCGAAACTGGTAATATCCCGTAAAATAAAACAAGTAAAAATTTAAAATTTTGGATGAAAGTTTGTTAGAAACTTAACTGTACGAATCAATGCTTAAGAAAACATTTATGTGAACTTCTTCAATTCTCAGGTCACCCGTTTATATTTCGAAAAGTAATTTAATGCCACAAGTTTATGGTAGGTTCTTCACATTTAAAAAAAAACATTCATAAATTATACAGCAGGTTCGAAAATAAAAAAAAAACTTATTTTCGCTACAGCCTAATGTACATATTTGCTGACTGGCTTCAGGGATTCCCTAAAATTACTCATTAGCACGTCCTAATCTAAGACAGAGTATACATACTTAGACACATGTAAACATGGCGTCTATGCAAACTCCTATGGGTAAAAATAAGTATCTTACAGGTTACAAATTACTGAACTCTACTGTAAGTAGAGTAAGCTATACAACCCTCCTGCAGACGGTGCTTCAGAAAGCGGAAGGCTAAATACCCCGAAACCAAATTTCGTGTCAGAGAGAAAATTCTGAGTGCCTACTCTAGCAAACATGATTTGGTTTGGTTCTTGGTCTGGTTTAGATAGCTGCTAGCAACATTGCTACACCTGAGTTTGTTGCTGTACCTGTTGTTACCAGCCTGTTGTCACATGCTTTGTTACCTTACAATTCTCGCTTGAGACGATGCCTGTTAGGGAAATAGTATTCTCCGTTACATTACAGTCAAGTCAGTGCTCACAATCTGGCATATTTGATTTTCATTTTCTGCAAATGTTGCGGCTGCTGCTGTTATGCCTTCGGCTGTTATTTTCCACAGATACTTTAGGCGCTCATTACAAAAAGTAAATAGCATTTGGAAAGTTATTCCACGAAATGGCCCTGAAGTTGGTACGAGGGATTATGGATTTTTTTCATGAAAAATGGTACCCCCAGATAAATTCTAAGATGTTTTTTACCAAGAAATAAATCTTTAATCAAGTCAAGTCCCCGAATTTTGAGTAGGCAATCTTGCCAGCTACTCTATACTAAACACATACGAGTAAACTGCAAATTTATTATGTGATAAAAAACTAAATTTTTATAGAGAATTTCTAAATATTTTTTAATCATGCTCTTGCTCTAAATAATGCCACGTAGACAAGCAATAACCAGTACCAAGTGCGTCAGATGAACTAAATAAATCCGATACTTTCCTTGAAGTAAATGAGCCAAATTATTTGAGTTCGAATATGTGGATGCACAAGTATTATGTACAGCTTGATCGACGAAATACTTTGCCTTTGAAACAATTGATTGTATTGCATTTTTTCCTGTTTGAGCACAAGCCGCAACTACACTCACACTGATCGATTGACAAGTTATATGCATTTTTAATATCCATAAAAGTCAAGTATTTGACGTACGCGAAGTCCATATTTGGTGGGTATTTGTGTCTGTGCGAGGTACTTAATACGTCTAGCTCGCTAAATGTAAGCAGACTATCACAGTGCGTAGACTGGGACATATTCCATTCAGACAGCAAGTGCATAGATCCATTTTTACTTGCTTCGTCTTTGGTTTTTTCACGCTGGCGTCTCCAATTCCCAATATCTGTGTTCGGGCCTTCAATCGAGAGACAGTTACGTTTGTAAGAGAAAATTTTCTTTAAGGTCTGATAATGGTCGTAGTCTTCTGGCTCAACACCATCCACGAGGTATTCATTTTTATCTCTGAAGCTTTGAAGTTTATCGTCTGTATTTGGAACCTTTTGATTCGTGCCAGCAACTAATGTAAGCATTCCTCTATGGAAACGAAACAAGTCTTTAAGTAAATCTGTTTGAAAATAAGTCAATATAATTACCTATACATCCACATCATGCATGTAAGATATGTATTATAAGCAAAACAAAAAAAGTTTCAGTCCAGTACTGTATTGTCAAAAATTAATGAAAATTTATTTATACATATAATGATTTACGGACAAGTACACCAGAGTGTACTTAGTATAATGGTAAATTCACTTTCAAGACGCATTAATTATATATTCGTCAAGTACAACAAATATTATTTTCCATTACATAAAGTGTGCAATATATAATTTTGTTCGCTCAAGAATTGAATCAGCTACAAATTACTTGTGGTAGGCCATGATTTAAGGTTTTTCAGCCCCGTTAGTGTCGGAAAACATTAAGCCCGATATATTTTTCCCTTTATTAGCAGTGGACAAAACGTTTATATGTGTACAGTATACAGCTAAACTCTTCTTGACTAGAACTACATAATAAATTTACCACCTTACTCGTAATTAACATTTTATTTTTTAATTTGTGACATAGTCCGCCCCTTTAACTGAGGCGCAACTCATTCATTCTTCTATGTTACTGTCTAGATTTTATAAACTTGGCGACAGTAGATTGTGAACTAAAGTGCCAACGCCAACCCACGTTCATTGCACATTTATCCTGAAATAAATTAAATTTCATTTGATTTTAACAGAATTGTTCACTGGATTGTTTTTTTGTCGTTTTTACCAAGTCAAAGTTTGATATTTAGTGATTATTCTGTATAATAAACGGCCCTTACCTGGTCCAAATAAGTTATTAGATACTTAGCAAGAATTGGTTTGCGTTATTGCTTAACATTCCGTAATGGAATGTACCTACCGTACCTACTCGTCATTATGTAAAAAAAGCAATTGCAATTCTTTTTGAATGGATGTAGCTTTGAAAATGTACGCAGACTGTCTCTACAGATTGAACACATACAATAATATACTTAACAATATTAATTATTGTTTCAGATTAGCTACCCAAAATTTGTTGGCTAGTTAAATTGTCTTAAAAATTAAAAAAATGTACACATAATTCAGTAGATGTACGGTAGATGGACAATCAACTTTAATTTGAGTTTTCCACTTTTTTAGTAGCAATTTACTGCGGATTTTTAGCTGTCATGGTCTTACCCAACGAAATTGAACGTATAGTCAGTTGACAGACAACTTGAAAACGTTCCTCCTTATGTACGTCAACAATATAGAAATTTTAACAGCGTGGGTACTTTACTTTCTCAATTCTGGAGATACACTCATATATATGCATATGAACAGTATTAAATTTTTTTTTGCGCGATACATTTAATAAATTCGAAACGTAAAGAATAGTGCAAGAGGAAATCGAAAGAAAATGGGTAATTCGAAAGCCAGAAAGAAACCCGCAAAAAAGAATCAAAGTATGAGATTGAATACAAAAGTATACAAATACTTATGCAGTTAATTTATGATATACCTTTAATTTTTTAATTGCAAGTGTTATATATTAAACAAGCTCTGAACATTATTCACACTGAACTCGGGTTTCGTCAGCAGCGGGCTGTGAAGAATCAAAAAACAAGTTCGTTGTCGACGAAACCTGCATACTGTGTGGAAAGACAACTCTCATATATTAGATAAAATTTATTTACATATTGACTCTACAGACTAGAAGTGATATAGATATTTTAATAATCATGAACATATTTCAAAGACTGCTGCAGTCCAGATTGCTCAGCTAAGAAATACATCATGCATTATCCCACATAAATAGATACATATGTACGAGAATGTGCAGTTTTAAAAGACTTTTAGATCACATTCAATGAATTGAAATACTCACTAAGAGGATAAATCATTGTAGTCCCCTTAGACCTGCGTAAATGTCATTTTCCGTCAATTTTCGGTATAAGTGCGAAAAGTCAATAAAGACGAAAACGAAGAATCGCAAGTATTTTCCGGCAACCTCATCACTGGACATTACAAGGTTACATACGTTTAAGCATACACGTCCACAAAAACATGGAAACGCACAAAATGTATATTACGGAAGTTCATTTCCGGTTACTGAGTTTGAAAGCTTCACAAACCTTGCTGTCTTGATTTTGCACTTAAACAACACTTTACTGATACTTTTTTGCAGGATGAATTCGCGAATAATGTGCTAGTACTATTGTCAAAATACATATAATAATTCTTGCATGCAAGATTTTAAAATTATATATTATTATATAAATAATATATTATGTTGCGAAAGACACAATAAATACGATTAAAATAAAGACTTAATAAATCTAAGAAACATGTAATAATAATCAAATAATCAAAATGCACTCCTTCACCTGAATAATAACAATACTGTGTTTGGAATAATACTGTGATTTCATTGCCTATAAGATATATATTTTATTATTTTTTTATTCATTATTTTAATAATAACAAAATATGTACAAGTGTTAAGTGTTCTGCGACCTTATTAGACAACTGAAACTAATTATTTTAGTCTTATCTCTGAATTTCAAGCTCCTAGGTATACAAACTACTGCATACTTTTAGGTGTGTATGTTGATTAAATGTTACAAAAGACATTAATACCATAATATTTATTCGATCTTGTCCGATAAATAAGAATACTGTATAAAATAAAAAAATGAAGACTATGTGTGTAATAAATTTTGCAAGAACTTATAGCAACCTTGATCTTCCTTCTTTATTTGATAACTCTAGTTCTTTTAGTCTTCGATATCTACGTAGCTGTTAATACAGATGGTCATATTCTGATCCATTATATTTTCGTCTACCCAAGATATTAAATTAAAAATTAATTCATTAAAACGGTTCGAAAAGTATCCATATTTCTTTTGAACATAATGAATTAATATAGTTTATTTCTTAAATATTCATATTTGTTGATGGCCTGACCGGCTACTTAACTTTCCACCTCAGTAGGATTTTTATTAACTTTCTATTTATGATATAGGTTTTAAAACTTCATTTTTGTCTATCTCTTTGGTAAAAGACAATCATCAGCTATTAAAAGTGACAAATTAAATTTGAAGATGTTAATTGATAAAATTATAATTTCGTGTGGGGCTTCATTTCATTTAATTTAATTTCTTTTTAAAAATTTATTACAAATTTGTAACAATCATTTTAAGAAATATTCTAAAAATTACATAGAAATGATTATATTTTATTTTTTTTACGTTTTTCATCAAAGTTTATTAAAAAAAAAATTCAAAAATAAAAACAAACTAAGTTCTTGATCAAGGGTTATTTCTACGTTATTATATATTTTTCTATGTTATTATATATCATTATAGCGGAATTACAAAAGCCGAAAATAACAGTGTGGTATTTATCTTGAGTGAATAGAATAAAGGTAACATTTTATTTTTAATCTTTTTTATCAATAATATTAATAATATATTATTATTTTTTTTTTCATTACAAATAATGACTACGCTGTAAGTTTTATTAGATTACTAAAAACTTATTATGTTCATTAAAGAAAAGCAAAAATAATCAGCAATTTTAAAAAACATGGCAATGTATAAATACATATATATACAAGTAAATAATTACAAAAATATCAATATATTAATATTTAATAATAATATGGCGAATTAAATTACTCCCCTTGCACTATTTAAAGCCGAAACATATGTGTTTATCTATGTACCCATTTGTCACTGACAAAACTCGTGCACATCGGAAACCCAATCTAATACCTAAGCATTAAGTAGAAGAAACAATTACACATACTCGAACCCGTATAAAAACGCTGCCTAACAAAATATTCAGTGATGAGTCGTGCACCTACTACTTATGAGTACTATCTAGTATCTGAAGCGATAAGAAAACGTTTCAACAGACAATCGTGTTTAAGTTTCCTTACAGCCCTTGCACATTCACTAATTTCTTAGTTTTCAAATAAACAGTACGTACATATTTTGTATATAAAATATAAACCCACACGCATATAACTTGGCTTAATGCTGGAGTCAAAAGGAACAATAAATTACGAACGAATGCCATCAGTTACTTTCAGGTAAGAACACATCTCTATAAATTTGTCAGCTGTCTAACACTAGAAATTCCTATTTTAATTTCTATACAAACGAAAAATGCGGAAAAAATTATATTTAAATGTCCACGAAAATAAATATAAATACAATTTTAATAAAAACTATATGTGTATTTATAAAAGATTAATCTAGGTGTGGGTTTGTGGCAAAAAAATGCTTACATATATTTTGGTTCTTATAAGATTACAGGTCATTTTAAAAATACCCTTGACTGACACAAACATGTGTGAATACAAAAAAAACTATATATTTACAAAACACAATCACTTGTCAAAACATTTACTTACCTTGAACACATGTCAGTCGAATTTATAAGTGAAATAATTACAAATTATTTAATCTTTAAAACATTGAAATGAATTGTTATTATAATCATATTACTTATTTCTAGTCGAGTCGAAGAAATTATATTTTCCGACGTTTGTGTATATTATATATATAAAGAGGCCGAAAGCAGCAACCGATAGAGAAAGCTAATAACATTGCTAATGAACAACTTAAACTCAATCTCAGACGTTAGCACTTTAACAGTCAGTTACTGACAACTGAGATGAAACTGTCTGAGTTTCTCAATCTCAGTTTTAGAGACAACATTGTGCTGTATAGTTATAAAAATATTGTGCTGCAAAGTTGTTAAACAGCTTTAGCTGTTTCTAAAGTTCGTGTTCGTGTGGACTAAGATACTCTTATCGTCTTAAGCTTGCTCTCTGCATTTATTACAATTTTTAATATACGGACCTTGGAAATCCAACCTAGAGGACTTTAAATATGTCGCTGAATAATATAAATACCAACACCTTTTACGAAGGACCGATTACGTTATGGAAGACAAAGCAGCGCGTTCATTATAGAGATGATGTGGTGCATCCCAAAAAGTGCGTTTGTTCAGTTAAAAATAAAAATATAGATAAAGAGCCTCGTATTAGAGATACAGATATGGGCTGGGCAAATGCCCATCTCCAGTTCAAAATATCTACTAACTACAGTTGCATGCATACGTTAAATCATATAGTTAAAATAATCATTTTTAAAAAGGCTCATGGGTGATCGTCTTGATGTTGGTATGAAATTTTAGTAAAATACCTGTATATTAGATTAATATGCAAATCGATTCCAATACAAACATTTTGACACCTATTTGCCATTAGTTTTCTTTAATGCCAAGAAAAAGCAAATGCCAGAGCCACGGCCGCTTTTCGAGTTAATGATTAGGTCATAATCAATTAAGGTTTTGGAAAATCTAGGAAGGAGAAATCGTGATACCAATTAAAATATACCGATACAGGGACCCACTATTATTTTCAGTGTCTTTGAAATGTATTTAGAATGAATGAATGTATTTTATAAATAAACCGATATTCATATTAATATTTTACTATAAACTGTTGAACTGTTTTTTAAGAACATCGTCATATTTGCTTGCATACTTAGCTACTCTTCGTTAATGACACACAAATCAAATTTTTGTAAAATTAGCACACTTCGTATATCTTAGACGCGCTTTACTATCTTGTTTGTATATGCGAGTATATCAAAAATGATAACAGTTTGAACAAAATTTATCAAAACTGTGAGAAAATGGTCGAGCCGTCTAATTAGCGAATTTTCTTTATCAGTAATAAAACATACGTCATCATACACAAAAACACTCATATTGTTATGCATATGCCAGCTAACTAAAATAGGTTGTAGACGAGACTTAACATTGAATCAATTATGTTGGAAGTAATGATCATCGAATAGAATATATATTAAATATAGCGATTGTAGAAAACAAGTACTATATTATCAGGTACTATTTGATCACAATTTGACATTTTGTAATGTCGCAAGTTGAACTTTATAAAGTTAAAGAAAAATCGAATCTTATCTGCATATTTTGTTAGGATACCTCAAAAATCAAAAAGTTCTTTATACTAAAGAACTAAAGGTTTATTTCCGTTCGACTGTTCCTATGGCAGCTATAAGAAATTGTCATCCGCTTTTAATCAAACAATCAGGATGTAACATATGGCAAAATAAAACACAATTTGTGAGTGATGTTGAGATATCTTTACCAAGGCAAAAGCAAAGCTGCCTCAAAAAAAAAGATATATATAATATATATATCAAACATTAAAAAACATAATGTATAATAAATGTATGTCTATGAAAGCAGCTACATCAAATGTGTCTATCTGTTTTATCGATAAAAAATTATAAGTTTCAGTTTGTTATCAATCGGTGATAACTCTATAAAGTTTACCGTCATTGCAACGATGTAAAATTATCTAATTACTGGTGCTTAACTGTTTTCTAAGACCATAGCTCTGTTATAAAAGTGCTTGTGCCAAAAGCTCACAAAAAATCAATCAAAAACCCATCGACATGATATCCATCTTTTGAATTAGGCAACAACCGCAAGCAAACCGCAAATAATTAAAAAAAAGTGTCTACCAGATTGTTGAACAAAACAAGAAAAACAGTTATGGTAATGTCAGTTGATTCGAAAACATTAACTTGGCCAGAGGTATTGGTTTTCTAACTCGAACTCGTACATATTTAAGGAACATTTGTGGAATTGTTTGTTTAATATAGATATATGTATGTAAATGTATGTGTGCAAATGTATACAATGTCGCGTTAAGTATTATGAGTATTCTTAAATTGATTCATAATTTTACGTAAGCAGCCAAGTATTTTCGGACAGTTGCGAATATTTAAGACAACCAAAAAAATCGATATCCTTTTCACGTCTACCTTCTGCAACGACTCCGCCTTCTCCGGCAGTAAATCCGTTACGTAACCACAACGTTATCAAGTCTATTACCGCCACCTCGAACTCTGTGATACGATACGCCCGTACTACATGCGATCATTGCGGCCATCATAATATACCGATAATGTCACATCCCATATCACCGTTAGCTAAATCGCAAAACAATTTGGAGTTGGTAGAGCACGGCGGAACGGCTCGTCAGGCACTTTTACCATTACCAACAATTGGTATACACCGCAACGACTCGGCCTGTACACTTCAGGTGTCCCGTCGTCCATCGATTCTTCTACAAGAGATATTAACCCAGCGACCACCAGGGCGCAAGGACCACAGTAATTTTTTACATCAACGGAACTCCACAAAAGCAGGGTATAGCTGGTCTTCTTTTATACTCTATGCATGTTGTACTCCACTTTATGTATTAATATTTATTTGAAGACTAATATTTTATTAATTAATGATATTGAATAACATTTTCTCCCCCTTACATAAGAAATCTTCATGGAACGGTTACCGGCAGTACGGCGACTATCAATTTCCAAAGCGGGTCTGGCAGTGCGCGAAATGGTTCTGCTGCCTACTATAGTGACAGCGGTGCCAAAGGCTTTCAAGCCAAGCAACAAAAAGAAAAGAACCGCCGAACGGGCAAGTAAGTACTTATATTTATAGAGATGCTGAAATTCACTGAGTTACATATTTTTTTTATCCACCCCTACATTTATTTTGTTCCACAGTGATGCCATTAGCTCTGCCTTGTCTGCGACTTATTGCAAATTATTGGTGTTGTTGGGTGTTTGCCTTCCCATCACGGAAGTCATTTCCGATCAAATCCCCACCTACGTTTATCAGGGCTTTTATGTATACCTATATGCTGGGAGCATAATTTTTGTGATATTTCTATACATCAGCGCGTTTCGTAACCGCTCGCTATTCAATGCACTTAAAGATTTCCGTGAGTTTTCCATATATTTCTTTTTTATAATTATATATATGATGTGCATTTCGAGTATGATTATTATAATATTCTAAAACTTTTATTTTATTATTATATAAAATTATACTATATAAAATCGGATAACTTGAATCATTAATATTGCTTTGGCATTATATCATAATGATTGATAAAAAGTTATAGATAAAACGTTCCAACAAGTGCCAGAACTCGTAAAACAATAAATATAAAATATAATTCATATCATTACAATGAGTAAATTGTTTGTTTCAGACGAAAAGAATAGCAATGTTCACCTGAAGCACAAAGTTACTCATTTTGGTAGCTTCTATCTACGGGTCGGCGCCATCGCTTTCGCTATCGGTACAATGGTATATTCAGGATTGGAGTTTGGTCAATTCTTTGAGCTGAACGGTCATCCAGGATGTCGCGACGTGTTTGTAGCCATCACTCCGATCTGTCGTATGGTACTATGCATTGCCCAAGTCCAGTTTATTTTCCTAAATACCACCTATATGGATATGGCTCAGCATAAGGTCACTTCCCGATTTGGTCTGATGCACATGGTTGCGACAAACCTGTGTGAGTGGCTATACGTACTGGTCGAGGAGACAAAGCACGAAATATTTCACATAGGTCACCACGATATTAATACGGCCCAAGATCCACTATTACACAGCGAACCATATGGTGGTCCTAACTGGTCAGCTGTGAACGAATCTATACACCAGAACGCAACATTTAATACTGGATTGAAAACTGGAAATCATTCCACTGTAGAAGTACTTCACAAAATACTCACGAATATAACAATGACAGTTAGTAATACCACGACTATTCCAAGTCTTGTACCGACTCCGACTCCAACATATACATCTTTTAATGGTTGCTCCCGTACAACAATTATGGGGGCACTGGTTCAACAATTGTCGCCGTTTCTCTTTCCGTGCACAATCGAATACTCATTGATATGTGCGGTGATACTGTTTGAGATGTGGAAGACCGTTAAATCAATTCCGGACATTACCAAGACACGTAAGAACTCGGTGAAACCAGTTGCTCAGAAACCAGCACATCACTTTTCTGTCGACTGTTCTCAGTCACACAAGGGACTCTTCTTCGGCATTCTTATTATTGTTATGACTATCATCTCAATGATTATGTACTTTGTACTGTACACACAACCAGGCTACGAGCTCATCGCAACTCAGGAAGTAACACTGTGGGAGACTGTCATGTACTTCATGTGCGCTTCAGCAATAATTACTGGTAGGCATTTTATAATTTGAATTATGTTTTCATTTATTGAATTTTGTTTTTTAATGTTAATAATTTAATATATTTTTATTTTTATGACAGGCATGATCCTTATGCGTGATCTTAAGTACATCAAGGATACGAGTGATGAACATCACTCCATGGATTTGGACAATCTGTTACTGGTTGTGGCCCAGACAGGCGTATATTTATATGGCATGTTTAGCATTCTTGGCAGCTACTTTGCCAAGTGGGACACTGTACCAGATCGAGTTGAGGGCATCATAGCTGAGGTATTTGGTGTCGTACAGACATCATTGCAGACAATGTTCATATTGCATGCCAGTCATCGGCGCTGCAAGGGATCTAAACAGGTCCGTCGAAAGCCCGGTCGCGAGATAATCACTTTTCTTTTGGTCGCCAATATTGCTATATGGTTTGTCAACACTTTGATAAAAGGAAGAGCTGTATTTCGTGAGACGCATCTTGAGTTTTTCGGCATTTGGGGCTGGACGATTATTACACATATATCGATGCCTCTAGCAATTTTTTATCGCTTTCATTCAACGATATGTCTGTTTGAAGTATGGAAAATTACATACAAGGCCAAAGCTCATTAAGTAACTTAAATTTACATTTGTCATTGTAACTCTTAAACTCTTTTTTTTTTATTCTGTATCTTTCACGGTAAAAGTGCCAGCTGGTAACTGACAAAAGCTAAAATGCAATAACAGAGTCATAAGCCTAAGCCGTTCAAAAAATTGTCAATTGTCATTCTATACAAAATCACCGGTCTTTTTTTGGTCAACCAAAAATATATATATATATATATATATATATATATATATATATATATATATATATATATATATATATATATATATATTATTATACATATTATTTGAATAAGTTTATGTATTTTATATAGCTTGAATTCAACCTGAAGAATGTGTAACGTTTATAGACTTATTTGATAAAGATAAAATTTTATTTATTTAATTGAACAAAAATCTTTTGTTAGATCAACTTCAAACCATTATAGCTTCGGCATGACTGAATGTCAATTTGATCTTAAATTCATTCTGCACTCAAATTTTTATTAAATTAGTTAAATCGAGCTTAATCTCCTTATGGTAATTAGAAACCGATATACACTGGTATGTTGATTCCCCTATATTGCAAACAGATCTCCAAATTCTAAATTTAACTATTTGGTTGGTTGGATAATGGAGCGTTGGCAATAGTAATATCTTGATAATATGAAAATGCTGTTAACAATGTGTTACATGACAGACGTAGTGTTCTGAAACGCAGAGCAAAAAATAGTCAATCGGTCGACGGTTCGAGTTTCCTGCCTTAAGCTGATAATTTAAAAAAATTTTTAAACGATTTTTTTTGCAGTTTTTATTTATGTATACCAGAGAACTGCAACGGGTATGAAATGATCGATTAGGATCGAAGACTGAGTCCTATTCGTTATGATTTTTTCAATTTGGGTGAACGATCGGAGCGGATCGTTCAAACTGTTTGAATCGAACTCGATGAGGTATGGAACTTAATCTACGTATGGTATTCGGACAGACATACAGACGGACAGGGCTATATCCTTTTTGCCCACTGTTAGTTTGCTCACGGTATAAAAGCAATGTTTATAAACTAGTGTTAATCTTAAAAACTTGTCAGCTCACTGACAAACTAAAGTAATGCAAAGAATTGTTATACTCGTAGATATTGAATTGTTTACATTGTAGCATTTTTATTGTACAATATACCCTATTTTGGGATTGGTGTGGCTATGAATATGTTCTTAAAATTTGATCTACTTCCATTTTTACATAATATTAATTGTTCTTACAAAAGTTTACCTATATAATAGGTATTTATTGAATTGATTTATAGATAGGTATAATCCGAACTAATACAATAAAGTGCAACAATCTGTATATGTTTCTGCATTTGTATTAATATTTTTGTCAAATAACATATCGGATAAGAATATTAAAAGGGCTTCTTAAATATTTGCCTAGAGGCTAAGAATATTTAACGAATATAAATATAATTTTACATGCAATATTAATACTAAATAGAATTTCCAACTATGGTTCACCTTATTTTAAATGGCTTTTGTAGTATTTTGGATCATAACGGCATTTTGTAATATTATATTATAATAGGTGAATATGGAAATGCATAAATGTATATATTTATTATTAGGAAGCCAATTTAGTGACCCTACAGAGATTCGAACCAGAAATATATTGTAGTGTTATAGATTTTTGAGGCTCTATTAATATTAAAGTTAGTAAATTACTTGTCAATTCGATGTTAACGATATGCTATCAAAATGAGTGTACATTTCCCGACTGGTGATCCATGGGTCTCAGCTTATAAACAACGTAACCAAAAAGCATACTATGAAATTTTTTCTTATCACTTGGAAAACCGTTGTTCAATAATTTGTTCAAACATACTGACTTACATACATACAGGTTAACGAAAACAGTATAGATCTAAAATAGCTGAAATTACAAAACAATTTCAAAAATCTTTAGGTAACAAATTGACTTCAATATACAAATTTGTAATAAATATTTACTTTTATTTCTTTGGTGAAAATATTCAAACTAATATACCAATTTGTTGAAGAGTTTGGCAAAAGGTATAAGGGTTTTTATTAATCAAAAACATTTCGGTAACACGCAGACTTATTGCAACGCTTGTCTGCTAAATACTGCATAACTGAACTCGTTCTAATGGTATCAAATATCGAACCAAATGGGATACTTTGTAAAACTTCTAAAAGCATTTATTAATTACCGTATTATCTGTGATATACATTGCCTTTGAAGTGAAAGCAATTATAAATAATCGCCGTTCACGCGTAGCTTCTTACGTGATTAGCGAGGTCTACTATTCGCAGTGATGTGTGAAAGTTGCATTAAATTTAAAATCTATTCGATATTCATATATATTACGCATACATACATTGTAAATACATCGCTTACCAAATTTCCAAATAAAAAGTAGCATTATAGGTAATTCATTATTCTAATTTGAAAAATAATTAAGGGCCAATATTGTATAGCCTTGTAGAATTGGCTTTTTTGGATGTTTCATTTGTTTTTTTTTGACGGCTTAATATTTATTAAGCGAATCTTGTTTGTGTAACGTATAATATATTAGAATGGATAAAATGCAGCTATGCTGGAAGTACTAGTAAAATTTAGTATCACAGTATTTTATGTAAGGTCAAATTTTGTTTATTATTATGCAACACTAATTCACTATTTATATTTAATTAACGGTATGTTATTGTTCGATATGAATATATGTCAATATCAATGCAACCGAAAAAGGGAATTATTGCACAAACCTATAAATGGTAATTAATTTTTGGATAAATTTAACATCTATGATATACATAGAAAGTATTTACTTATGGATGACACGGTGTAAACTTAATCAAAATATATAAGTATAGATATATTATATATAATGCAGATTACGAAGCAGAACAGCTTCCAATTTATTTATGAAGCTCTAGGGTTTCCTTTCTTGCATATTAGGTAAATATTTAAAAGCTAATAAGCTGAACATTGTAAAATTGTTATTTCATAATTGTATAATTAATATTTCAACAAATAAAACAAAACAAAAAATAGTCTACACCTAATAACATTTGTGACTTTAGCAAACTAGACACATTTTCCACATTACTTAATGCAACCATACTTAATAAAAATATACCTAGCAATTAAATGGACATTTTTTTAAAAATGACAAAACCACAATGCATATAAACTGCCAAACCATACAGCAAATTAGATCTGTACCTAGTTACCTTGTAAAAAAGTTTTTGAGCAATTAACTTCTGAACTTAGAAATAGATGATTATTGTAAGCGTTTTAAAATTTTAAAGTAAAAAAATCGTAAAAAAGCTTAAAAAAATTTTTGGTCTTAACGAAAAAATTTAAATTCTTAAAATCAATTGGTTAAATTTAAAACTGTGACTAAACGAGTTACAGATTTTTTCATCGGCTTTTGAAGAAATAAATCATTTTAAAATCAGTCTCGGCATACTCATAACATCATGACAAATGTAGGGGGATGTCTAAAAGCAACAAATAAAAAAATAATGGATGTTCGATTTTGTCATATTCTTAAAAAACAAGTATGAGCGATCTAGTCAATATTGCTTGACAAAAAAGTTCCCCTCTTCTAGGTCCTTAAATATGAACAAGTATACGTAATATTTTTGCCCACTTGAACTTATTCATACACGTTTAAGGGACATTTGTCCCTTCATTTCATCATTTGTCTTTCAATTAACGCTTTGTCAATATCCTTATTTTCCCACCAAGCTAAAGTTCTTTTTATTTGTTAGAAGTTACCTTATTCCGTGTGGTATACAGATTGTACAAACCTATTATGGAGACTTTATTTCTCATAATATTGAACTATATAATTTAATCTAAGCTTGCCCCTTAAAATCAAAAGCAGGCTATCTTGGTCACTACTTCACAGTTGCTTATAAAACCAATTCATAAAATAGGAAAGTCTAATCATTTTTTAAATATTTCTGTCTTTTATTATTGAATAAAAAACACACTATTGTTTTGAATTCCAAATCATATATTCAATATAGATTTAACTTTCATGTTGTTTCTTATTTTGGAGTCATTCTTAGAATTTCAATGGCCTAAAAATGCCTGGTATTCAACAAAATTTTAAAGATAATATGCATAGTTGTTAGTTTTAGTCGAATCCGAGCTTTTTGTAATACTGACTGTTTTCTGGGACGTTTCTTCGAAAGGAGTTATTCACTAAGCCCACACAAATATTAAGCTAAATAACCATGTATGTGCTCATCTAAATGTATTGAAAATTTACATTAATACATATATATGCCACAAATTTATCCACTTATACTCAAATTTATAAATATAAACTTAAACTTCTTGAATATAGGATCCAATAGATTACGGCTATGTTAAAATTTTTGTAAAATCAAAAGATCGTTCAAAGGTCAATAGGTAAAGATTACGTCCAAAAGATTACGTCAATTTTAAAATCATTGTAAAACCAAAGGTACTTTTATAAGTCAATTGGAAAACCAATGCAGTAAATCCATTACACACAAATAATAATTTAAATATAGGTCACATAATTTATTTAAAATAATAAAACTTTTACAGCACAATCGTTTATTAGATATTCAATCAATGGAGAAATCAATTAAACACTTTGTAAATATTTTTCTTTTAGTCTTTAATGTTCTAGTTAATTAAGGCCCATTTGTTTGTTAATTGGCTAAAACTATTCGTCATCATATATGTACTTAACAAATTTAAAGTGACTCAAAATAAAGATTCGATTATTGAACCATGAAAACTTTCATACAACATAAAATTTATTTATACATGCTTTCTACATTCCCTGATAGACAAATGTTTAAAACTGGAAGATGTTAACCTAATATATTTTTATATTTTGAACAATTTGATAAATTCAACTAAACTGGAAGATTTTTCAAATGGCATTTTTAATTCAGCGCAAATTGGCAAATGAAAGCGCATTTAAAATCACAATTTATAAATGTAATTAATTTCTACAAAACAAAATCCATATCCACCCAAATATGCACATATGCATTCTAAAGAAAAATACTCAACGCAGTATACACTTTGTACTGACTGATTGGCAATCTACTCACAACCAAAAAAAAAAGTTCGTCAATTACACAGGCATTTTCTTATTTTTGTGGAACCTTTACATACTGGGCAGTTCAAGTATAGGTGATAGGTGCAAACTCGTTTTTTAAGATGTAAGCGATAGTGACAAATCGAACATTTTTATTTCGATGTTTAACTATTTTGCAAGGGGTCAACAAAAACGCCATTCGATATATACCTTTAACGAACGGGCACAGCAGATGTAATCCAACTGGTATATGTATATGAATATATACAGAAATCTCAGAAATGTAAAACCCCTAAACAATTAAATTAGTTCCCTCACTTAAATTTTGCAACTTAAAAAAATTTAAATATTCTTAATAACAAATAGAACTTCACTGATAATATGATCTTTGGAGCGGCATTTTGTTACTATTATTATTTTAACTAATATTATTATTATTATTATTATTATTATTATTATTATTATTATTATTATTATTATTATTATTATTATTATTATTATTATTATTATTATTATTATTATTATTATTATTATTATTATTATTATTATTATTATTATTATTATTATTATTATTATTATTATTATTATTATTATTATTATTATTATTATTATTATTATTATTATTATTATTATTATTATTATTATTATTATTATTATTATTATTATTATTATTATTATTATTATTATTATTATTATTATTATTATTATTATTATTATTATTATTATTATTATTATTATTATTATTATTATTATTATTATTATTATTATTATTATTATTATTATTATTATTATTATTATTATTATTATTATTATTATTATTATTATTATTATTATTATTATTATTATTATTATTATTATTATTATTATTATTATTATTATTATTATTATTATTATTATTATTATTATTATTATTATTATTATTATTATTATTATTATTATTATTATTATTATTATTATTATTATTATTATTATTATTATTATTATTATTATTATTTTTTATTGTTATTATTATTATTATTATTATTAATATTATTATTTATATGATTATCAATGTGATGAATGGGATAAACTGTGCCCATATTATCAAATATTAATACGTATATATTTTAGTACATGTACATAACTTGTACTCAGTTATTACTAGTTACATTTTAATTATCTGCTAAATAGCACAAATCTGCTGTAAGTCTGCATGTTTAAATATAAATACACATATATATAGAGTAAATAATAATATTAACATAATTGAGAATATTTCGGCATTAAACGTGACAATAGGAGGGAGAGCAAAACGCAACATATGTAAGTATGTTGAAGCTTTAAGATGGATTAAATTATCGTCATTGCCTAATAATTTAAGCTCCAATAGGTACACTTCATAATAAATATAAAAGCAATTAAATTAATTAAGTAAAACGCCATAATACTTATTTACTTAGTTCCAGCATCAAAACTACATCCTATTCTAAAAATATTCTACTAAAAAATGTCCTTAATCCAATATATAAACCAATATGTATGTCGTTGTTATCCCGATGCTTCATCGGCAGGTTATTCATCAAATTGTATTGGTTTTGATTTGATTGGACCAAAATATAACTGCAGTCTACATAGCAAGTTTTTATGTTATAAGCTATAGTATTTAAATCTATTAATTGCTTGCCATTTTTGATGTCTTTTTTTAAATTTTTTACTGGATTACAAAGATATTCGGCAGACGGTATCGGTATTGCTGAATGCAGTCATTCGGCAAGCCCAAACTGGTCTTGCTCAATAGGTTTTTTAACCAGCTGCCGAGATCCCTCTCGTTTGAATGCAGAAAACAGCTCTTGTTTAGCCGTCTGCAAGCAATATAGAGTAAAGTAAAGACTCAGCGAATTCAAATTATAATATCACCAATAACGTACCTGATAATCCTTAACGTCTGCCTTTGTCTCCCCATAATCCTTATTCACTTTGCGATTGGGCATGCCTGGCAAATTCTTCATTAAAAATCCAAATTTCTCAAAGAATGCTTGTTTCGTAATCCTTGAAACTTGACCTCCGATGGTTCGGCCGGTTAGTGAGTTAACAACCTCTAACTCAGTATCGCCAATGGTCCAATTTATCCCGAAATTTGGGGCTTTGGCTTGATTACGCGGTTCCGCCGAGGTGACCAATGCTAGTCGTGGTTTATTTAAATGGTATGGAGGTGGCAGTCCTTGTATAGATTTCTCAATTCGTCCACAAACTGCCCGATACATATGTTCCGGGTGCAGCAGACTACCCAATACAATGGAATGCAGGTAAACTGGTTCTATAATGGAAGACAAGAGCGAACCCTGAATACCGACAATATTCCAGCGCGCTATTTTATCCGAGCAAGACATTGTAAGCAATCGTTGCCCCTGAAATTAAAAGAATACAAATTGATTATTAAAATAATTAAAAGTAATTTAACTTAGAAGCTTACTTGTAATACGCCATCCCAGGTTTGGATGCCATCGCTGCTCTTCACTGGTATGGTACCTTCGCCCGATTCTATTTTTGTACGCAATTGTCCGCGTGCTTTTCTATTCGTTAGTATTGATTAAAGTTTGAGTGTCCCCAGTTAATGGATTAAACCATGGGAGCCAAAAAATTCAGTATTGCAACATGTACAACGTTTATGTGAAAATCCAAAAGCAGTTAGTTGCATGTATTTATTGGTAAGCCGAGAAATGACAAAAGGATAAATTATAATTATAAACTGAACCTGATAATCTCAATGTTACGAGGCACCCCCAACAAAATAAAAAAAAATATTAAGATTTTCAGCAATAATTTGATTATGTTTTGTATTCAAAATAAATCACTTGTACAACAACTATTATTATTGGCTTCAGTTGCGTCCTTCGAAGTTGTAGGAAACAAAAGAAACGACAACATACTTACAAATTTGGAATCAACTTGCAGGTTCGTAACGCTTCAATGTGTTTCCACTACAGATACAAAATGTAGACCCGATCGGGGTTGAATCAGCTGGCAATGGATAGTACCCTTGTTGTTTGTATCTTTTTCTTCCTTTCTTCCTCCCCCCCCTCCCTCCCTTTTTATAATATTCCTCCCCCCCCTTCTTCCCTTTCTTTCTCTCTCTTTCTTTCTTTTTTTTTTTCTTTTTTTCCCGCCGGAGGGGGCCGAATTTTAAAAAAAAAAAAATGGAGGTTTCTCATGATCAGCAAATTTTATCATAAGAAATGACTTTCTCGGGAAGTTTTTAAAAAAAGGTTTAGAATTTAAAAACCCAGACTATTAAAAGTGAAACACAGATAGATTAAAATCCTAAAAGTTGTGGCGTGTTAGATTTTAATTTCTATGATAAATTTATATGGTAGATCATATAATTTATAATTGAACCCCTTTGTGTTCACAAAATGTGTATATAACATATAAGAAATTTTGTTTTACATACATATGTATGCATGTGTGTAAGAGGCCAATGGAAACATCTCCATCATGCCGCTATATATTAGAAAAATGATTTCATTATTTTCAGATGTTTAATTTACTATTGCCTTTTAAACCAACTAGAAATTATCTAATGCTCTTTTGTTAAGAAATATGCTTGAATCCTATCATGTAAAAAATCATTTATTAGTAACTAACAAAGCAACGTTGAATAAAACAGTTTTCACAAGTATTGCCCAAAAATGTATCAAGTTATTATATCCCATTTATTTTTTTCTAGATTTTTATTAGTAGTAGTAATTTGTTGTACCAACCTATTTGGATGCTTATCAACACCAGTGTCGTTTTCGTGAGGACTAAATATCCGTGCATCCCCACATGGTGCTGTATTTATATACAAATGGAAATGTACCCCGGATTTTAGTTTATAGGGGGTATTGCCCGTCTGTATTCCTCACGAAAATCGACTGATATGCTGTTGCTATAATTCAGAAAAAGTAAACAAGAGTAATCAAATATATGTAAATAAAAGTTAGGATTTGGGTATTTGTAGTTTCAGATTGATGTTTCTCAGTCTTTAGAAATACATTGACTTTAACAAATGTATTCTTTTTTCGAACTTAAGCTGTTCATTATTTCAAAAGATATATATGTATATATATATAAAATTCAAAAGTCTGCTATGTTTATATATATGTACATATAAATACTTAATAAAGTGCTAAAGAAATCTTGACTTAAACTATTATTTGTAGGAAGCTTTTTATCAAATTTATCTTGTTTTTTATATGCTTATTAGAGTTGGGTCGTTTCGTTCTGAAAACTTTATATGAACAGGTCATTAAAACGAACGAGTGAACTTATTCAGTCGATCATGAACTATATAGTTCGTATTGCTCAGAAGATCCGTTGCTTTCAAGCAACTTTTCTCCAATTCGAAGAATCATATACATTTTACAATAACTTGTTTATAATTACAATTACCACTTTCGAAATTATTTCTTTATATTATTCAAACTATTCTTCTTTTATATGTACTGTTAAACCAAATACATATACATGTATGAAGACAAACGAAAAATTCTTGACAGAATCCTAAAAAATAACAAACATTTATTTAATTTTTTAATTATAAGCTTTAAATAAATTTTTTCCATAAAGCAGTGAATGTGAAATCCTCACAGTTTAACAAATTACCGGTCTCGATGACCGCTTACATCGATCAGCATTAATAAGCAACTGACCAACTGAGTAGAATGACCTATTCATTTTTCACCGGTCATGTCAACTGACCAATTGACCAGCTGAATACTGAATTTAATGACAACTGAATAGAAAACAAAAACGTTCTTAGTTCATGACAACTGAGCAACTGAATTACTAACTGAATATTGAACTAAATGACTGATTTACTTGACGACTGAAAAATAAGTTATTCAACACATTGAACTAGGAATCGCCACTCTAATGCTTATTACTGGCATACGCAGCTACTGTTGTGACTGTTGCTGTTCTTTAATTAAATACAACAACAGTTTGCAAAAACTTTATTTATTATATATAATGATCAATTTAAAACTCGATTTAATATCGTATGTGAAGAACTACATTTAATTAGGGAAAAAAGTCAAAAAAGCAAACTACATAGGTGAGTCGCTTATGACTCAAGCTATTTTAACAATTGTATACAATTAAGTGCGAATAACAGACGGGGATCTACAGGCAAAATTAATATACGACTACGGCAATATTATTGGTTCAAAGGTTCAAAGTCTTACTTGTGGTATAAATAAACATTGATTACATATATATACTTTCATATATTTATTATGAGATTAGTGTTTATATATGCACTGTATGCCAATTTGATGTTAACTGTTGTATAAACAAGTTATTAGTTTTGCTTCATTAACTCGTAGTTAATATCGTACTAAAATTATTGATATTATTGTTATTTCAAGCAATCAAGCTAATCGAAAACATGAAGTATTTTTGATATCACAAGCACTTGACTTTTTGCACGATTTATTCCCAACAAAAATTGGGATTAAGTGTGCAACTACTTTTATCCATGCAAACTCACAATGTTAAAAAAAAAATGATAGTTGCACCACAAAAGATTGTTCACAATTATCTAACGAGATAAAATAATATAATTGTACACTCGTAACGCTATTATAAATCCATACCCTGATTACACTGATGGTCAAGTTGCGCATACAAATACTTTAGAAGACAACGCCTAGAAACTATTTCAGCATGCGAATCATTCAGTACAGCGCCATTTACGCTCATGTGCTCGCCGCTGACACACTTTGTACCCGTTGACACTGAGATAACCTGAAATGATACCAAATTTTAACATAAATGTGTATATTTAAAAAAAATTGGTTAACTAATCACTGTACCTTAGCTTCACAAAAATTCATATTCTCTGTCATAACTATGCCGGCAAGTACCTTTCGACGTGAGTACGCTTCCTGCCCTTTAATAACTTCCATGAATTTTTCCAGTACTAAGCGTCCGATAGTATCCGCATGTATCTGGGGCAATTCCATAGACGACGACTTGTCGTCTATAGGCAACGGTGCATTTTTCTGTGGCGCCATCATCGGACTATATGAGATGTTGCATAACGATGCAAGTGCGGCTTTAGCCGCTGCATTTTTAGCCAGTTTTTTTGAGGGACCTTAAAATGTACTTTTTTATATTATATCCATATTAATTTAGTAGCGATACAAACCTGTACCATCAAATTTTTTGTCATTGATGGTGACAGTCATTTTAAAGCGACAGTTGTTTTGGGCGCCATCGATATTCATGCATTCAAAGTTAACGTCATTAAATAATTCGTATAGCAACATAACAGGTCCTTTATCTGGAACTTTTTCTGACCATCAACCGCAATTGCATTTTTATTAGCATCTAATAAACACGAAAAAAATTACATATAATTTGATTTTTTAATATAATTATTTTTTATCAGACCTTACAACTATATAGTCTTAAAATACAAGTATGGATTACCAGTTCAGTGAATTAAAAAAATCAAGAAATATGTATACTCACTAAATAAATTATGATAATACATAAAAATTTTTCTTAATAATTCTTCACACATAAATATATAACTAATATTATCGAAAATCGGAGGCATTGCAGTAAAATGTATTTAAAAACCATTTAAATCGAGATTTATATGGGCCAAAATTATAAAGAAAAAAAACGAAATTTGTCACATAAAAATTTGTAAGAAACATAATCATAAGTATGAATATAAAAATTGCCACTGTGCATTGATCTTTCATTGCATAACTACATTACAAAATAAGTGGAAATTGCAAAATAATAATGTATATGTAAGTCAACAAACAAAAATGAAAAGCAAAAAAACATAAAACACTAATACTTGCTGTGGCTCATGCAAAAGATTTGTGGACGCAACGTGGGTTGTTCAAGCGAGGTATGGTCGGAATTCTTTTCAGGCAACATCAACGTCTGAATCAGTTCAACTAATTCAGTATTGGACACGTTTTCAATACCATTTTCAAGATGTTCATCACTCGTAAAATCCAAGTTGCCTGCAGGCTTCAGGGGTGATAAGACAGCACCATCTTTGAACTGTATAAAACTTCGTAGCGCAGTAGCTGCAGCCTCAATACGCGCCACCTTTTTACTACGACCTTGTCCCATATACTTTTGACCATCCACCTGTAACAATATATAACGAATGACGTCATCACTTTTTGTTCCTCTTTTATTGAAAACATTCTAATACTGGAAAGCATATCAGAAACGAAAGCAATATTATTATTAAATAATTATTAGGAAAATTCTTTTAAAACCCTAAAAATATATTTATAAATTGGGCGATGCTACTCTATTCCACTGTACAATTGGAAGTTATCAACTACGTCTAAATAATATTAATTATTAGTTTACATATATATTATTAAAATATTAAATTTTCTCGGTCAGAATAATAAACTTCGGTAAACCTTTACACTTTCGAAAGCTATGCAATACTTTCCAAAGACAAGGATCTAGGTCTAGCATCATCGTTTAAATTTTTCAGTGCCAAAGGTCAGTGCGAATATGATTTAAATATTATTAGAATATTTTGGGTGATTTTGTATTTATAACTATCCATGACATTCTTTATAAATAATATTTGAACATGTACAACATGTAGAGAATATAAAATTGATGAGAGACATCGACTATTAAATTTAGATATTCAATGCGAACCCCCTAACATACATGCTAAAATTTTTGTCTTATTACATATACGATTTACATATGATATTACCATTTTCTAATATTCGCTTTCAGTTCAGAGCACTATGATTTGTTTCTGTATAAATTATTCACTAGTTTAATATTTACCTATCACGATACTCATTATTATTGGAATAGGCCATAAATGACAATGCTCTTGACTTCGCGTGCTGTTCATGAGTTTTACTTTTTCTTAACCAATCGTGGTAATAATTGAGGGCACTTGTGTCATGAAATATGTACAATTTCAATATACTTTGATATATTGATCAGAATTGGCAAAGTTCCGCTGTATGGGTTGTGATGACAAATCAGTCCATTTATTTAAATTATATGTACGATTTTTTTCAACCGGCTGACAATTATTTCAGAATAGAATATCATTATTTATCCAAATAAGTTTGATTTTTATTTTAATAATAATCTGACTAAACACAATATTTTTTAAAATTTAAAAATCATTTGGAAACTAATTAAAATATTTTTATATCAATTCTGAATATATTTATGCACCGAAAATATACCGGTATTTCGGGTCCGAAACATAAAAAACTAGTTTCGATCGGTATTTATAGTCGTAACAAATTTTCCATTCCTTGGGTATATGTTGTTAGTCGTTTTTATACCTTTGGTGCTTCTTTTGGACATCTGTCTGCAGTGATTAATACCTTTACAAACAATTACTCTTACTTATATCTTATGTGTATATATTTTTCGGTCAATATCACCAACCAATCAAAGAGACTCTACTAAAACAAATTCAAACTCTTGTATTGACTGTTCGGAATAAAAATGCACAGGACTCGCAGGTCCGTTGATTAAAAATCATGAATATTTATTAATTCATAAAAACCAAAGTTTGCGATCGGTATAAGATTAGAGACTTAATATCCACTACTTATGTATTATTAAATTAGTTAATCAAGAATTAAAATTAATAATTTAGTACTTAAAGATAGAAAGCTTGTAGTCCATCAAAACAGAAGTAACAAAAAAATATATTTGAATTTGCACTCACCTCAACAGAGATCGTAAATAACGGTGCATGCACCGGGCCAGTCTGTGACTCTAATTTGTATATCAGTCCATGACGCAGTTCATTTAACATCGCTACTGTATTTTTCGGCTGTGGTACACGTTCCTTTCCAGATTTCTTTTTGGGTGGAACTATAAATAAACCATGTTAACAGTCCCATTATATTTAAAGTTTCATAGGCCCAATCGGATTATGTTATTATGGAAACGAGCCATATTGTGGAAGTGTAATGTATATTGAAGTAGAAAATCGCCAAATTATGTCTATTTGTTAAAAAAATTACTTGAGAAATCCTTTATTTTTTTCAAAGTATCGTACACTCACCAGCATATTTTGGCATGTCATAACGCCGCTTCTGCGGCGATTTCCGATTATATCCGTTCATATTACCCTCTGTTGATACGCTTACGGTCTGCTCATTATAAAGTATTGGTATTAAAGAGAAGTATAATTGTAATTGTTAAAGAATAAGCTTTGACTTCTGTAAACTTAAGATTAAATTATATTATTAACACACAGCATGACAAAACAACATAGACATCCAGATAATAATACACACATTTTTATCAATACAAATAATATTTACACACACAAGTTTCATATACAACAAAAAATAACGATATGATCGAAGAATGCGACCTGAAAATTCTTTGTCCACAAATGTATGACAACTTTACCAATATATTGTGTCAAGTCAAATTAATCGCTTACTTTAATTAAAATAACTTTAGCCACATTTTCTAGCTTCAAAATTTACGGGCAGAATTATAGCCCATTTGTATTACTATTAGAGTGAGATGATATATTTATGATACAGGTATAAAAACACTCACATTGTCATAATATACTGGGAACATCACACGTCTTTTGAAACAAATATTTTGTTTTTTAACTTGCAAATATGATTTGGCATAAATGTGATATTTTTGGTATATTTCAGCAGATCTAGCTGTTCGATTTGCTGTATGATACTGTGACTTATGGCACGTACGTCCTAAACAATAATATTCAGGACACATCATATTTCCAAAGCAAAAACACAATACACAATAGTATTGTGGTACCACAGAAATCGCGTGATCACTGACTGAATGCGGGAATCGAACTGACGACAATTAAATTTAAATGCACCCAGCCCGTTGAGCCCAAAAAACAAAAACGCTTATGAAGTATTTTCATCAACACATACATGTTTACTCGCCAATTAAGAACCTATTCGGTGTAATGCTCTTAGGCTAAGGCTAGTTTTCCTTGCCATCCCAAATACTTTGAACTATAGGCAACATGATTCCTTTATGTTGATAGAGAAGTATTAAAAGTGTGAAAATAAAGGTGTAATATTGTTTAACTATAGTTGCTATTTAATTTAATATTTTATATATTCCAATTCCATCTTTTCATAAAAACTGGTCGGAAAGTTAGAGTCGGAACCCCGACTTTAGGAATACATATATTTATTTTCTTGATTGCTTTAAAAAAAAACTATTAACTGCTATTACTCTTGTTCTACCAAAACGGTCTTTATGCGATTAATTAAGATGATGGATAATAATAATAGTTAACGTTAGTGTCCAGTATTACCGTAATATCATTAAAATTTTGATGGTTAGCCGCCTTAACACTTATATATAAATATATTGTATATGCATTGCGTATATATTTGGAAGCTATCAATATCCAATCGAATTAAGAAAAGTTAAATCTTCGATGCTCGGAATATATTCATTCATATAAATATATCACTAATAATTACCACATAAACATTTATAAATTATTAAGATATTTTTATACATCTGCATGTACAAGTTTAATTATGTAGTTAGTAAGCAAATGAAACATTATAATCCCTTTTAGTATGCTTTAATTTCCAAGTCTGGCCTTTTCTAACTAATTAACTTAGCTGAATCAGATATAATATGCATTTTTTCCAATTCTTTTCTATTTTTGCGTTTATTATACTTTCCGTATACATTGTTAACGGAATATATATTTACATTAATATGTAACGAAACTAACTAAAGCGTGTACATACAAATCATGCTAAAAGTAGACAATCAAATTATAGAATCGCTAAAGGTCCAACTGTAAAGGGCCGCCATTTGTATAGATAAAAAAATATCAACAAAAGCAGATCCGAAGTATATTTACATCTTGGCATCATGGTGCAAGGTATTCTTTCACTGCACATCGATGCACCTGTATTTTTATCGCAAAGTGTCAGCTGCCATGCAAGCAGCAGGACAGACATGTTTTCAATTAAATGACTTTACAATTATCTTATACTAAATTAGACAACAAATGCAGCACCTGTTTTTCATTTTCACTTCTATTCAAAGAGCCTGCAGTATAGGCTGCAAATCTTAAAAATAATTTAACAATGATAAGTAGAAAGTTACTTTAACATGATATTAAGATTGTGTTATCGTGAACAATCAGCAAAGGATAACTATTTAAGTCATTACAAAAGTTATACAATTCAAAACATGTAGTTATCATAAAACCAGTGTTCTAAATTCAATTGCTTATCTCAGATAAACATACGATGGTGATTTCTCGAACGATCTTTCTATGTCAGTTGAATATATGATATAGTGGACCAATTTAAACCAAAACGACAGAATTTGCGTTTTTGTTTGACACTGCACGTGCTGATTATATTGTATACTTGACATTATACCACCTAGATCTTAAGTACACACTTCTCATCTTAGCACTTACACACTTATGATAAAAACCGAGAAAAAATACCGGAACCGATAACCGAAACTAAACGCTTTAACTTTTGAAAATTTTTAAATTTGGTAATTTCTTTTTCCAAAAAAAATATTTGAATAGTTTAAGAATGCTGTACAAAACAAATATATTAACATATATGAACGTACGTAAGTATTTGTTTTATCGGGATAAACCTGCTGAAATTTTAAGTTTTCTAATACAATACAAAATGATAAATAAAGCACATAAAAAATAAAATTTTGGGAAAATTTACCGATATAGTACCGGTACAAATGTTTCGATTTTTAGATCTTCATAAAGTATGAATAAAAAATTTTAAATGTCATTTGCAATGCTGTAAATATATGTACATTGTACATATGTATATACCAACATTGCAGCATATATGTACTTCTGCTTAATGTTTTAGTGCTTGGCTACATGTGGTCAGGTCAACTACAATTTGGCTAAAGTCCAAAATCAATATTGCTTTGTATTGTTACTTAGCAATGAAGGAGCTTACCATCTAAACGCTAAATAGAAGGGTATTTTTTATTATATACCTTATTTGACCTGATTACACTTTATTTGATTCATTTTTAATATTGGCAAGTTTGCTTGGTACTAAAACAAAATTTAATTTATATTACTAACTCTATCTACAGTAAAACAAAAAATTGTAAACCTTTGATATTAATTAATAAAACAAAAAATTGTAAACCTTTGATATTAATTAATAAAATAATTGTATTTAAAAATATGAAACTATTGAAGCTTTTGTAAAATAAAAAAAAAAAAAAAAGCAAAACAGTATTGTACAAAAAAAAAAAACCAAAAATATCCTTGGTAATGTGCAAATAAAGACAATGTGATATACTCAGATTGCTTGAACTAATTGTAATTCTTTGGAGATGCATTACTTATCAGCTGTCACGTTGACTGTATATGCGTTTACAGAATGTAATCAATACGAATCGAATCCCAAGCCGCTACAATAAAATCAAGCAAATGTGGAACTACGACTACAACGAATAATTTTGTTTATGGCTTAACATTATTTGATAATTCTGATTGTTCTGATTACAAAATAGCATTATAA
The DNA here is from genome assembly GCA_018901795.1 of Drosophila sp. st01m. NCBI lineage: Eukaryota > Metazoa > Arthropoda > Insecta > Diptera > Drosophilidae > Drosophila > Drosophila sp. st01m. Next base: position 5,994 of record JAEIFG010000706.1, on the reverse strand, counting down.
AATAAAAAAAACTTTACAAAATGATTACATTAGTTTATAAAATCAATTTATTAATAAACGATACAACAATTTTATAGATTAACATGCAATATCACAGTTATTCTTATTAATGTTTGGTACACACACAAATTTGTATATAAACGTATACTACGTTAATGCTAGCAAAAGTGAGATTCCTTGATATTACAATAAATATATAAAATATATATAGCGATGTTCCAGAAAGAAAAACCAACCAAAAATAATTATGCTAATTGCGATTAGTGAAACTTTGTGCATGTTATCATACATAAAGTATAAATATGAAATTATCGTAGCATGAACGTAGTTATAAGTGATTGATAAAAATAATAAATAAATAATACGTCTAATGACGTTATGTGTCTACTTACATGCTGCACAAAATTATTATTTGCGCTGTTTAGCATAATTTTTCCAATTGCAATTTCACGTACTTTAATCGATTATAATTTGCTATGGCTTTTAGTTAAAAGTGGCTCATCATACTGCAGGAAAGAATCCGCTCTTGAGTTTTATATTTTGTTTACCATGTACATATCTACAAATCTCATAAAGAAAATACATATGTACTAACACATATGAGTATTTAATGTATAAATATTAATATCTACTTTTATAAATGCTTTACAAAATTGTAGATAAATTCAAGCACAAAATAAATAAGAGGTTTATCAATAGAAACAAAAATATGTTGTGCGTCTTTAAAAAGGTAAAGTTCATAATATGTAAATGTATGCATACTTTACACTAGTTTATGTAATTAAAATGTTACTTGACAAACTTGATAAATGCATACGTATGAATAAAAATTATGTTAGTGCATATTTATATTTCGTAGCCATATTATGTTAAATATATATATCTGTTAATAAGCCTTTCTCTTAAGATACAACTTGTTTGTGCCATATCTTCTTCCCTCATGTCGTAAATAATTTTTTAATCGAAAGAATAATTTTCATAAAACACAATTAATTGAAGTCTTGTTTACTATTGATAAAAGTTAAACAAAAAGGAGAATTTTTTCATTTTATTATAAAATTTAAATATATCAATATCCCGAAATAAAAGGCATGGAAGCAATAAATTTATAAACTTCAAGGCATCTTTTTAAATTTTAAAAAATTGTATATATAATTTTTGCTTAGACAGACAAGCAAGATTTACAATCTATGTATGTATGTATGTATGTATGTTTGTTTAACACTACATTTTTATGTATGTTTTTATTTTTATTGCTTTATTTAATAACAATATGTATATAAATATTGAAGTAAACTTAAATAACAACTTTTAAAAAATTGTGATTGTATTTATATCTCCTTTATAATAAAGATCAGTATAATGTTTAACATGTTAGAATAGGGGCTCAAATAAGTTGAGATCCAATGTATGTCAAACCCTTGTTAGTATTCAAGTGGTACTTCTGCAAAATATAAACTTCCGATGTTAAGGGGTGAAATTTGTTTGTGGGGTAGATTGAGAGAGAGAGAGAGAGAGAGAACAGAACGCTAGCTTGTCTCTTACAAGCTTAATCGAGATTCTGTCCAATATGCGGAAGGCATAATTGTTAAATAAGCGTTTGATCTTTAAGGTAGTTTACTAAAACATTTTTTATCGAATTAACATTGCCTCAAATATTAGAATTTGCATTTTAGCTTTTTTTTGTTTTGTATTTGTGTCAAGTCAATCATTATTCTCCGGTCGATTAACATGTATAGTATACATATAACATAGTACAATATAATAATTATGCGTTATTCTAACTAACTATTCTAGTTTACCCATATAATTTACTAAAATAGTAGCATTAAATTACATAAATACATTAGTTAAACTAATGTAATGTATGCTAATGGCAATGTTAGATAAGCAGTTTTAGACTACTTGAAGTGCAATCACAAATCACCTAAATAACACTTTGCATGATTTTCTTTTCTTTTCACAAATTGTAAATGTTATGTATTTATTTGCTATTATTTATGTATGTATATATATATAAGTATACACGTTGAGTGTAAACCTTATTTTCTGTATTATTTACCTAGTCTATGAATATGTATGATGTGTTTGCTTTAATACGTACTTTTATAACATCAAGATACATACATAAATACAGAAAATTGTACCCATCTTGTACAATTTACAAATAGACACACATATTTAAATGCGCTTTTTGCACAATGCAGAAATGTATGTATGTACACATATACGTTCATATGGATGCTCATAATATACTTAATTTTATTGATGCATTTCTCTCCCTCTGTTTTTGGATTTTTGTACTGCCTACCTTACTTGGTGCTTCGAACAAGCACTAATTATTGATTTTTACATCACTTTTCCAATTTCGCTTTACAATTTTCTCGTCAATATTCTTGCACACCACAAACCAAACAAAAGACAAAAACTCACAAGCAGTATAACTATGTTGTATTTGCGAGAGGTGCAGCACACTTAATTAAAATACTAATTAGTTACAGATCGTTTATTCTTAATTTAACCGTCCTATAACCAACAACAAATCAGACCGTCTTGAGTTAATCAAGCCTTTTTGTTTTACGTTTAACTGAGATATAACACAAATATAGGGATGGTAGAAAATTTCAATATATATCGAACATGACGATATCTGTTTCTTTAATTGTTATCGATATATCACTTTATTAACCGGTCCGGCCCAGAACATTCGCTGCTGTTGTTGTTCACCGTAACTCAAGTAAATTATTTAGTACAGTAGTTCAATTTTTGGGAATTTAATCACTGAACGGACGAGCTACATGAAACATAAAACATGCGCACTATGAAATACCCTGAACGCTCTAAAAATTATTGTATTTCATATTTTTTAAGGCAATATCATAAAATTAAAAAAATTAATAAAAATAAAGGATAAAAATAATTGCAATTTGGTTAATGCTTTATAAATGACTAGAGTTCCCGCTTTTGCGTCCTTGCTTTGCTCGGACGCAGATCCACACTTAAAGTTTCAGAAATATTTATATTTAAAGGTTAATATAAATATTATTATTTAAATTATTGCAATATTTTCAAAAACACCAAGGCGATAAAATGCATATTTTCATTTATCGCACTAATGTGCGTGCTGCCAACTCATTCAATTCAGAATCAAATCAATCAGAATTTTTTTTTGGGCCTTGCAAAGGTTGACTCACAGAGTTAGTTTGCAGTCCCTCTCGTAACCATTCCAACTTGCACTGCATGATCAGGCAAGGGGGTTGACAGAGGGGTGCAAATAAAATTTTATTCTTTCAATGTTATTGTACATTTTACAAGAATTAATTGGCAACAAAGTTTCTTAATAGTAAAAACAAAAAATAGTTGTAGTAGATTTTAGTTTTAGTTATTTTAATTATATATCCTAATTTATTAATGTTAGCATAGTTATTCTGGTATATTAAAGAAAATAGTTTATAAGCACATAGCCGTTCAGTTGCTGAAACACCGGTGGGTGCTCATTGTTTGATTACTTGATTTCATTATGCGCAAGATTAAAAATAAAAGTAAGTGACAATTTATAATAATAATTAATTAAATGATGTTAATATTAGTTAACGTTAATTAAGTTATTTTGCATCAGATTTGTGTGACAGACCAACAAAACTTGTATTTAACAATTGGATTCCATTCAATTACGTTCAATAAAATTCATTTTTTTTTTTATGTTCACCAATTGCCCGACAGAATCACACTGACGGTTCCTTTATTTAATTCAACTTATTACTAGACAGCAATTTTTTTTAATTTTAAATAGCAACAACAATTTGAATTTGTATAAGAGCGGGATTTCGAATTAATAAACAATCTGGCAACTTAATGTAATTTAAACTTTCTGGTCTTCCTTATCTTATAAAACTAGGTGGCAATAATTATTTAATATTACCACTAAGCAAATAACCTATAGAGAACTCATTTCATACAAGCAAAAGTGGCCAAGCAAATGCCTCGACATTGGGTCCACGGGAAATTTTTGCCGTGAACGCAATGTCAGAGGGAAATTATTTTGACTTTCAGTTCAGTCGGCTGCCAGAGCTCGTTGCTTGCTTTTTTGTGTATGTGGCCAAGGTTGACTCACAGAATTAGTTTGCATTCCCTCCTACAACCATTCCAACTTGCGCTGCATGATCAGGCAAGGGGGTTGACGGGAGGGTGCAAACAGAGTTTTATTCTTTCAATGTTACTTTACATTTAACAAGAATTAATTGGCAACTTTAGTTTCTTAATAATATAAACTAATAACAGTTGTAGTAAATTTTAAATTTTAGTTAGGAGACATTATTGTAATTATTTATCCTACTTAATTAGCGTTAACATAGTTATTCTAGTATATTAAAAAAAAAAAGAAAAATAGTTTTTAAGCAAATGCCGTTAAGTTGCTGAAACACTGGTAGGTGCTCATTATTTGATTTTATATTAACATTAATCATAATTTTAGCTAGAAATAATTGACAATTAATACTAATATTAATAATAGATTTAAGTTAGTTATACCGTTTAATACTAATTTTAAGAATAATTTGTGTGGCACACAAATAGTTTTGATCATTCAATTCATTTCATTTCAATAGCTTTTTAATTTTTCTTAATGGCATTACTCTTAAGTTCAAGATAGATATAAGTGACATTTTAAACTAATTTTAATAATAGGTTTATACAAATTATATTAGTAAGTGCTTATTTTAAAAAGAGTTTGTAACATGCAAATAAACTTATGTTTTACGATTTGATGCGATATATTTCATTATTATATATATTAAATGTAGCTGGCAGAGTACCAATCGCAGCAAGTGTAACATAAAATCAAAGCGAGCATATGATATATTATGTGTGTGGTGAATTTCAATACACCGTGCCTACTCCTTTTCTCCACCACAGAGCAAGCCGCATTCAACCCGCACCACCCCTCCCACCATAGACATACGATCAGCAGGCAGCCGCAGACTCACACGAGCCAGCAGCAACCGGCAGGTGCGAAGCCGAGCGGAAAGAGCACAGCAAGATAACTCGACTCCCCCGCAATGAATCAGTAGGGGCAAGCACAGCGCGTTTGGAAACATTAAAAGTATTAAGTGAGTTGTAGCTAGCATATTAAAATTTAAGTATAGTAACAAAATAGTATTAGTAACAATAATAATAATAAAAATAATCAAATTAATAGTAATAAAATGATAAGTGTCAGTGAAGTGAGTAACAATATCAATATCAATTGGGAATTGCAGGTGCCAATCCGAGGGAACAGCTGTTTATTTACAACTGCTCACCTGGATTAAGAAGTGACCAATGGGCAGCATAAGGCAGTATTATTCAATAGCAATATTGCTCAGGAGAATTAAGTGAATATATTCAGCAACATATGTATATGTGAGTTTGTATGAATTAAATAGTTTTTATTGACTGAGACATTAAAATTATCGGGTATAAGAATTTTGTGTTTATGTGTGTTTATGTATGTTTAGGGAAAACGGGATCGCATAAAGTGAATATGAAAACAACAAAACTTCAAAATATTGCCCTTATCTGAACAAAGAATTGACCCAGCATATTTATTTATAGAATATGCAATTGTATTGGCGTCCACGTAGACTGAGGAAATTTAATGAGCGGACTTAACTTAGATTATATTGATTAAAATAATATTCAAGTGCATCAAATTTAATTAAATATAAATATAAATATAAATGTAGTTCAATGCTCGTGATCATACAGATAATAATATTATTATAATATTATTTTTAATATTATTTTAAATTTAAAATATCAAACAAATGTTGTGTTTGTGTTTCTATTCTATTCCCCCACCTGCCGCAAACTGGGCGCTCAATCGGTTCTCGTACTTTCTATATTCACTTCAAATGCTTACCATTTTGCATAAACAAATTATTAGCATTTAACAATCGAAACAAATGTATTGGTTGCACAAAAGTGCGACCGGGCCCAGTTGCGGTGGAGGGCAAA